>PVJH01015772.1:0-52439 GCA_004026705.1 Nesogale talazaci | reverse complement strand
GGGGGGGGGTTGCTATCAGCCCTGCTCCCCAGACACAGAGGAGCCAGGAGGTTCGTTTTTCTGTCCTTTTTCTCTTTTCAGTGAGACCTCTGGCCGTTTCTGACCCAGGATAACTTGCTTTTAGTCAATCAGAAGCTTTTCTTTCAAAATGGCCTTTTCTTGTCACCTGTTCAAAAATCCATCCGCCCTACACTCCAGCCGAAGGATGACAGGCCACACCCACTCCCACACCCACAGGGCATTGTTCCTGCTCCCTGCCACCTGGAAAGCCCCCCTGTCTCAACTTGCACTTTCTAAAGGATCTGAGGACAAATTCAAGGGAAGGTGGTTTCTTTTTCTTTTAGAGAGAAGGCCCGAGGCTTACAATTTTTTTTTTTTTGTCATCAACAACTAATACTTATGGTGTAATCATGACAAATGCAAGCAGATGCCTTTCTCTTTGGGGGAAAAGAAAGAAAGAAAAAGCTTAGCTGGTCATGATGGCAGGACCAGGGACAGGCGTCTGAGCACACAGTGAGCTCATTGATTCCGAGTCAGCGAAATCAGATTTCGATCCTTCTGCCCTTAGAAGAAAAGGTCTGGGTCTTTTTACTTTCTTTTCACCTTTCAAAGAGGTCCATTGAAAGGGGAGGCGAGATCAGAGAAGACACATTCCAGCACTTGGGCAAGTTTCTAAGTGCTGCAGAAGAAGACTGCTAGCATGGGAATGCATGCTACTCCGTACAAACAGCCTCCTCTGTTCATTCGCCAGGCTCCACAAAGCCATCAAATGAGCTCTGGGAACCCATTTGAACGTCGACTCTAATATGATCATGAGAATAAACACACTTGAAACAGACAGAGCTCTTTCTAAAATGACTCTGTACTACGAATTGTGACACACAGAGAGAGTTTGCACCTTCTCAGTTCCTGAGTTCAAATCCCCGTGAGCCCACTTCCTAATTAAGGCACTTTGGGCAAGTCATTTAGTTTATCTCTCGGAGCCCCATGCTTCTCCAAAGACATGGATTTCTTCATTCAGAAAGAGTGAAGTGTTTTCTAGACTATAAAGTGCTTTGCAAAAGCACTTGGTTCTAACAGCTCTGGGATCTTCAGAGCTTTGGACTGGCTCAGTCAGGACTAAGAATTTGAAACTGGAATGTAAAACTTGAAAAAATGTGGGTGCCTAGAGTAAGAACAGGCATGGGAAAAAGTATATGTCAAAACCCTGCAATGGGACACTTGGAAGAGAGGATGTGAAACCTTACAGGCACCTAATGTTACAAACAGAATAATTGCTAGAACTGTGGAGAGCGAGAACTATTCAAAGCAATGTGATTGGCTGCCAGTTTTGAGCAAGGCAACATTGGTTCCGACTTTGCCAGGCAAGAGACATGGCTGCTATGCAAAAGTCATACTGCTCCTGTCTTCTAAGAGGGAGATGATGTTTCTGATAGGGCGTTGATTGACCTGTACATTTCCTCATTCTGGTTGTCATTCCAGGCACCAACATTAAACAAATCCCACATTGTTCCAAATGCCTGTCATCATCCATAACTGAACCAAGAGGAATTGATTCAAAGGGGTGGTTATTAGATTCCCGAGTCCTTGCATCTATATCTCCAGACTTGGAAATCACCTTGACCTAAGGAAGGGATTCCTAAAGTGTGGTCTCCGGATTAGCAGCATCTGAGCCACCAGTAAACATGATAGGCATTACCCATTATCAAGAAATCCATTCCACTTCTGGGTGTACTTGAACTGCTGTTAGTGCTACGGCATATAGGTGTTACTGTCTTGGTCTTCCTTTGGTTAGATTTCTGGGATAATCCCCCCCACTCGCCCACCCTACTCCTACCCCATTCTTGTGTTCCAACACTGAAAGAATTCATGCAGCAGAAGCACTTTGTAAATCCAGGTAACTCTCAGGAAGGAGAGGGTTGTTTTGAGTAATACAGTCGCAGTGCATGCTCTCCCTGGAAAACATGCAAAGCCTTGTGGATGGGTGGGGAGGGCCAAGGAGCAACCAAAAATGGCCGCTACTGGGGATCGTGAAACACCACTTGGGAAAATGGTCAGAAAGAGGAAGCCTCAGCACCAAATGAGGAGTGTGGGAACCTGAAGAGTGGGGATCTGCAAGGAGAAAAGGCCTGGTCTCTGCTGGTTCCCCGCTCCTCCCCCCTCTTGAGGGGAACGTGGTTGAAGGTATTGGCTGTTCTTAGTGGCCGAGTTTTGGTGCATGTATGGCATCATGTGACTGATTTCTAGTGTGCACGCCTAGGTTGACCTTCATCAGCGCCTCGGCGACCTTGGGTTGTGCATCCCCAGCTCATGTCATTTGGTGTAGGCATTTGTTTCTAAACTTCATGGCCGTCACTTTCATGTGGATGGGAAATGGGGAACAATGGTGCACGCTGCTCATGCACTGACATCACAGCAAGGACTGTGGGGGGGGGGGGGGAAGAGGGGGATCACCATAGTGCCAGAAATACCTTCGTATCTTCTCTAGAATCTTTTTAATAGAAGGAAGTTCTGGATAAGGGAAGAGGGAAGAGTTGGTTCAAAATCCCAGCAAGATGATTCTTCAAACGCCAGGACATGACAGTCCCAAACTCCTACTCACTTATCCAAGTCCCGAGGGAGCCTGTCCCTGTGGAGAGAGGGAGAGAAGGCTGTGATGGCAGGCTCGGGAGGGGATTTCCCAGGATCCGAAGGACACGGATTGTAGTGGGACAAGGGAATGCATTTTGCAGCGTGTCCAGCCCCCTCCTCCAGAGTTCCTCAACCACACAGTGCTCCCCCGACTCGACCCTCAGCTGAGACTGGGGTGAAAGCAGAGGTTCTTCTTGATGGGGCGAAGCCTCTTTCTGGGTTTTAATGAGATCATTTATTGTCTCTTTGCTCTGACAAAGATTGTAAATGTGACGGGTGAAATATAAAGAATAATTAGTCCCAGAGGTGAATCCATCCCCTACAATACGTCTTTTCTTCCCCTCAGCCTGTTGAAAAGTTTACTGCTTCCAGATGCGCCTGATTTCAACAGTCGCAGGAGCCGGCTCCTTTGGAGCTGCAAACTTGTCAGGGAAAAGCTGGTTTCTGAGCAAAGGCTTAAGCTGGAGAGATGACTCCTGAAGAAACAGCCCATCCAGGGAGGGACTGTGGAGGCTGTGAAGCCACGCAGGCCTCCCCTGGGGCCTTGGGCCTGAGGAAGAGGTGGAAGGCAAGCCTAGGTCGGCCTCCATCACAGTAGCGACTTCGCACTAATTAGCTGTTAAGGAATCCGGCAGCCTCTGAAGGAGACATTTGTGAGAAATGCTTTCCTCAGATCCTGCCAGGGCTCCAGCACAGCCGGCAAGCCCCAGCCCCGCTGGGAACTTCCTGCTGCCATGGAGCTGGCGCTGGCTCGGGACAGGCCGCAGCCACTGTCTGGAGAGGCCCGAGCCCACACATCAGCCTTTGATAAACACCAGCCACTCCCACTTCGACAAACATAAGCTCTTTAGTCCCTGCCAGTTGCCTGGTAGCTTGGAGAGAATCATAAGAGCTATGAGCCCCTGGGGACTGTGTGATCCAGCCAGTGACTTCAGACAAGAGAAGAACTAATGTCATGCAAGAGACCTGCTGTTTCTCTTCTGCCCACTCTCCTCAGGGCTCTCTGAAGTTGAAGACATGAGACCGTGTCCAGGAACCCTAAGGGCATGCCTTGGGGGAAGTGGAGGTGGCAGGAGACAAGGGGTTGGGAGGCCAAGACCAGAGAATCCAGATGAGGCCTCAGGAGACTCAGGGCGTGAGGGAATCTGGCTGAGGGTCTGAGTCTGGGTCTGAGATCTCTCTCAGCAAAAGCGAACAGTCAATAGAAAGAATAGATGCCCAGTCTGAGAGAGGGACTGAGAGGAAAGGGTGCTCTCGGGGCAGAGTTGGGGGTAAGGGGCTTTGAGGGTAGGAGTGATCTCCCACTGCTTGGCTAAGTCTGGTCAGAGGGAATGGAGATCTAGAAGTGGGTGTACAGTGAGGGGTCACCCCCAGAGCGCACTCTGACATAGAAGCCCAGGATGTATCCGGCCCTTGTGGTGGAGAGCGGAGGGGCAGTCCAGTTTGTGAATGCGATTACTCTCTGTGCCCTTCCCCTCACTGCACTCTCAACACCCCTGCTGCTAGCCCAGTGCCATAAGCTGGCCTTCTGTCTGCGTTTGGGTCCCAACAAAAGCAGACCCTGAACTGGGTAACAGATAGCGCCAGCGTGCCAGAATGCCCTAGGGAGCCTTCAAAAGTACTTTGAGGAAAAGAAAAAAACCAAAATGAGTGCTTAGATGAAACAAGTTCATACAATATACCAGAATATTTATCTCTATACTATCGGTGCCATCTTATAGACTGCATTCATTTTTAATGGAGACTAGGGCCCTCCGTTATGGAGGTACATGTGCCTAAGGTTCAGAGAAGTCATCACGAACAGGACCCTGGGTGGAACAACTGAAGTTAGTCCGCTCTGTAAGAAACACACCGTTTTCCATCCGTTTGTCATTTGCACCAGTCATGGTAGCACAGTAAGTTAAGCAAATGGCTTCGCTCAAACGTCAGTGGTTTGAACCCACTGGCTGCTCCAAGAATGAGTGAGGCAGCAGTATGATTCCACAGAGAGCTACAGCTCCAGAAGCCTAGAGACATCTCCATGGGGTTCCATAGGATCCGTATGCACTTGAATCAACCCAGAGGGCTCCCTGGCGATTCCTCTGTGATGGCTGGTAAGCTTTTCCTTGCATCTTTGGGTTTAGGTTCCAACAGAAGCAGGCTCTGACCTGGGTTAGAGGCAGGACCAACTTACTCATGAGGTTGTGGCCTTGGGTTTGGTGTTCTCATCATTTGGGGTGCTCCTTCTCTGCAGACAACTATGGGGTCTCTAGTGTCTAAAACCCGGCCTAGTAGGGTTCCTGAGGCAAATCTTTTATGTATTTATGTATTTATTTATTTATTTATTTTTTGGCATCGCTGCTCACCGGCGGTGGGAGTAGGAGGCCCAGCCCCACTGCTGGAATTAAACCTCCGTCCCAGGGGGCCGCAGTTTATGTATTTATTTTTGTGTCCAAAATCTTTTACTTATTTATTTTTGTGTCAGAATTTTGGTTTTTATTCTTTCCCTCCTAATTTTTTTAATTAATCATTTTACTGGGGGGAGGTGCTTACAAATCTTATGACAATCTATCATTCAATTGTATTAAGCGCACATGTGCATATGTTGCCATCAATATATCCCATTTTCTTTCTACCTGAGCCCTTGGTATCAGCTCCTCTTTTTCCCCCTTCCTTCACCCCCTTCCCCCTTATGAATCCTGATCAATGATATATTGTTGCTGCTATTCTGTGTCTTACACTGTCGAGATCGTCTACCTTCACCCACATTTCTGTTACTTGTCCCCCTGGGGGGTGGGCTACATATCCAGCCTTGTGAAGGGAGAAAGAGGGAGCCCAAAGATGTCACTCTCGATATAACTCTTTCTCTTCTGGAGAGGCTGGTGGGTTCGAACTGTAAGCTTCCCACTTAGCAGCCAAGCACTTTAACCACTGAGCCACCAAGGCATCTGAAGTGTCTTGTACACATGACATCGATCCTTGCAACCCTCTGCGGCCTGCCTCTCACAGCAGGTAAAGAATCGGATCCTCACAAGAAGGCAAGGAGCTTCCTGTGGATCCCGGCCGATGAGCAGGCAGCCTGGGTCTGCCGTGTGCCACAGCTGTCCTCTCAGCCACAGCCCTGGGCAAAGGCGAAGGGTTTGGGTGGGGGACAGGGAGGGAAAGTCTGGTGGGGGGATGCAACTCCCCTCTTGGCAGATCTCAATTCTCAGGAAGGGGGTGGGGTGGTGGGGAGAGCACCCAAGCCTCTGGCAGCCCAACATCTGCAAACAGCCGGCATGGAGCATCTCTGCTGCAGACGCTGGGAGCTGCTGCAGACGCTGGGAGCTGCTCCGTCTGGCAGGGCCAGATGCGTATTTGTGGCTTTCCTCCTTGGCTCCTTTCCCTGGGTTTTCATTCCTTTTATTCGGAGATAGAGCTGAAATCCTTCCAACAGCATCCAGGGTGGACACCCAGAAGTCAGTAGGGACTGCAAAGGAAGTGGAGGGGTGGGGAGGGGGCCCACAAGCGGGCCCGACCTAAAATACACAACACTCAATCCTTTCTTATTCACATGTGGCCTGACCGCGGGTGGACCCGCTCCAGGAAAATCTGAACCCCGCCTGAGCCTCCCTGAGCTGTCCAGGCCAGGCCTGCCTGGGCCGCCAGAGCCCCAGGCTCGGTTTTTCATCACGTAGCTGCAACAAAACACTGAGCCGGGGCCCCTGCGAGCCCCTCTAGGCCTTGCCGTACCGTTCACTCCAACAGCTTGGCCTCGGAACAAAATTCAGTGGCCTGATCTCAAAGAGGAGGAGGCGTTCAGAGTCATTAGACAGAGAAGCTGCGTTTCTAAGTTTGCCTTCACGGGTAGTCGGTGGGATCTAGTCCAGCTCGTGGCGACCCCACATGCGCAGACGTTCGTCCCTCCAGCGGCCTTTCCTTGACCGTGCTCTGGCTGAAGGAGAGGGACCTCTTGAAAGGGCCAATCTTTCTGCTCCCGGTGGAGCGAGCCTAACCCTTTGTGTCACACCAGGGGGCCTTTCTAAGTTAATGACTAACCTAGAAAGGTAAGTATTGTGCGTTAAGGCAGAGTCCCCAAAGGTCGCCCTTTAGCCTGTGCAGTATTGAAGGCAGTTGGGGCGGCTGCCTACCATCGGGCCAGGAGACATTTTCCATGCAGAGCTTCTCCAATCGGGAAGGGGGGACAAAAGCTAGGATCGCAGGGGAGAGGGGGCATTTCTGGGGAAGTTCAGGCAGAGCTGGAGGCCTCCTGAGCGGAGCAGGCTGCGCGGCCACTCAGGGCGGAGGAGGCTGTACTGGGCGGTGGAGCGTCGGGACAGGGACACCGGCGGTGGGGGCCTTCCCCCCCTGTTTCCCCTGCCCCCCCCACCCCCCGTCTCCAGTCGGTCTCTTCTCCAGACTCAGGGCAAGCCCCGAGCCCCTTGGCTTCGCCTCCCCGTCAGGCCAAGCCAGCGATTCCCCCCAGGCCCAGTGGCTCCGGCTTTCGGAAGTCGCACGTCGGTTAAGTCCCGGCTGAAACCTGATCGTGGAAAGTCTGGGACGCCCCCCCCCCGCCCCCCCTCCCCAGCGCCCGGGGTTATTCCTGCCGGAGGAACCCGGGCAGGGCCTGCCGAGGGGGCGGGAGGTCGGACACTTGGGGAACAGGCCCCTTTGTCTCCGGCGGTGAGGGGCTGGCGGAGAAGAAGAGGGAATTAATTGCAGGGGCGGGGAGGAGGAGGAGGGGGCCGGGTAAACCGAATGGCACCTGACAGCTCCGAAAGCGCCTCCCCCGCCGCCGGGGGGTGGTCCTGCTAATCCCCTTCTGGAGAGGAAGCTAATTGCTGCAGCCAGAGAAGGCAGGATAAAAGCGAGCGGGGACCCACACCCACCCAGGCCTGGAGTCATGCTATTTGCTGCTAAATTAATATAATTATATTACCTAATGCAGAAACCGCGTTAAGAACTCGGGCTTTCGGCTCTGACGAGGAGCTTCTGATGGGTTAAAGGCAACATCTTGGTTTAATTCCGCCCCCACCCCCCCTTCCCCATCTCCCTCCAACCAACTACAAATGTCAGAAATAAATGATCGAAACCAGATGTAAGATTTTTGGGTGCACATTTTCAGGCAGTTCTGTGCTAACAGATGCCTTGTATTAATAATGTACAGTTGTGACAGGAAATATGGTTTAGAGTGCTGGAAAAACATGAAAGCTAATTCCATTACCCCTTTTCATGGTACCTACCTCTCAAATGTTCAACTGGTTTGGATTACAGGGAAACTCGAGAGGGAAAAAGGGTCCATCTGAAATGGTGACTTCGCCCTGACTTCCAGGCTTCCCTGTCAAGCGTGAGAGCACCCACCTTCCCAGGCACCTGCAGGCCAACCTGTATGCAAAGAACCCCGAAGGGGACGTCTACACCTGGCCACTCCTCAGGGGAGACCCTGCCACATGGTCCTCACTTCCTGGGAAGGCAGGGCTGGTGACTCCAGCTTCACAAGCCAGCTAGGGACAGCACTCTTTAAACCTGGCCTACTCCTCACACTTTCACTTGCAACGAAAGTGAAAACAATAGAACACTTTTATGCTCAAGGAACCAGATAAATCCTGGTAATTGATCTCGGGAGAAGGATTATTAAGGGGCTAAGTGCAATGCTTTCCAGAACCGGGGGTGTAATAAGCATGAAGCCCAACGAATGCACGATTTGTTATCTGTATTTCATCACTTGATGCATTGCGAGCAACTGGCTTGAAAATGGCTTTTCTCCTGGAGGGGAAGAACGACACTAAAATAGCTGTAACACATCCACTGACAGTGATGCTCTGTTGCTGAAAACTGTCCACATTCTCCTCCTCTGACACAGTCAGACACACAGAGGTTCAGAATGTTCCCACTCCACTCTGTGATGGGTCAGATTCCTCTATGCTTTAGGTCAATGTACATGGAAAACCCTTTCCACATCCTTCTCGCGCTTCCCCTCCACCTATGAAGAAACTTCATGCATCAGCCCACACAGATATCCTCCCTGTCTTAGACCTGTTGAGGAGGAAGATTTTCCTAATCCAGGGAAAGAAACTCAAACTCGATACCCTCGAGTCCTTTTTGACTCACAGCGCCCCTAGAGGACAGAGGAGAACTGCTCCGGTGGGTTTCTGAGCCTGTCACTCTTTATTCTCTATCATCTTTCTCCCCTGGAGAAGCTGGTGGTTTTGAACTGCTGACCTTGTGGTTGACAACTCAATGCGTAGCTCACTATTGCCACCAGGACTCCTTGGAAGAAGAAAGAAATGTAGAAGAAAAGCTATCTCTAAAGAAATCTATAGGTCAGTGTCATCCTGATCAAACTCCCCAAAATGTTTTATTTCAGAGATGGAAAATGAATTCTCAACGCTATATGAAAAGGCAAGAGGCCCTGAGGAGTCCAAACAATTTTGAAAACAGGGAACAAAGTAGGACATCTCAGACTTTCCATTTCAGTCATGTTCCACAGCTACAGGGATCAAACAGGCCAGTCCTGGCTTAATGGGAATTGTATCAATCAACAGAAGAGAATCGAGACACCAGAAATAAAGCCATATCCCTGTTGTTGTTTTGTGCCATTGGGTTCATTCCAATTCATACTGACCCTACGTGGTAGAGGAGAACTGGCCCAACGGGTTTCCTCGGTTTTGATTTTGAGAGAGATTTGTTAAACAGAAAATAACAAATGTTGACAAGGATCTGGGAAATTTAGAATCTTTAGCCCCTGCTGGTAGGAGTCCAAATGGTACAACCGTGGTAAGAAGCTTTATTTGAGAACTAAAAATAAAAGTAGAACTACCAGCTGACCCAGCAATTCAATTTCTAAGGACATACTGCAAAGACTTGAGCTCTGGAGTGACTGGAAAGTAGAGACTCAAAGACATACAGGTATGCCAGTGTTCATTGTGACGTTATTCACAAAACCAGAAGGTGGAAACCACCCACACAAGGATGAAAGACTAACGACAATGTGGTGCATACCAACCAACCATAGGATATTACTCAGACGGTAAGAGCGATGAAATCCTAATGCATTCTACCAAAGCCTCTACGACTCTTGAAGGCCGTATGCTGAAGGAATAAGTCAATTGCAAAAGGACAGATATTATCTGATCTTCTATATAAAGCTTTTTTTAAAACAATAGCAGAAGGAGTCTGGTTTTAACTAGGAACGCTGGTGACTTGGTAGCTTACACTGTAGCTGGGCTGCTAACCCAAGCGCCATCGGAGTTATGGGCCGAAATGACCAGTTGCTCATCTGGAGAAAGATGACGCTTTCTACTCCGATGAAGAGTGACTGTTGCAAAAACCCACAAGCGCAGTTTTACCCTGTTGCTTTCAGGGAAAATGGACTCCGAATCAAGTGAGTTTGATTTTGAGGAGAGGGTTGCAAAACCAAGCTTTTTAACTTGTTGACAACTGTCAGTAAGCTGTTTACTTGTAAAAGCTGAATTGGATAAAGGCAAAGTTGTATGACAGGTATAATGATTTTAAAAACAGAAAAGAGTAGCTACTGAGGCGGCCCACGTACTAACCCAACAGCTCAAGGGATTTGGTTGCAAGTTTGGAAGGCACGGTTCCATTGGCTATCCCAGCTAATTGGCCTAATGATGCGTTAACTGCTCATCTAGCTGCTAGTTTGTTGCCTGGGGTCTTCAAAGCTTGCAAGGAATCATCCATCATAAAACAATTTGCCTGGAGCCAGAGAGAAAGAAGAAAAGCCCAGGACAAGAGAGGGAAATGGAACCTAGCTTTTTTTTTTTCCTTTTTCCTTTTTGGTCCTCAAATGATACATTAGCAAATACAATTGCAAATTCTTGAGAAACCAAAGATGAGAACTGAGCCTTCTAAAAAGTAAAGACTTGTGTTCATCAAAGACTTTACCAAAGAGTAAAATCTAATGTAAAACACATACCTATCTAAAATACTGTTACTAATATAAAATACTGCTACAGTTAACCACCACTTGTCTGTCAGTTTGTCATACTGTGATGTCGTGTGTATTGCTGTGATGGTGGAAGTTATGTCACTGATATTTCAAATGCCAGGAGGGTCATTTAAAGTGAACAGGTTTCCACAGAACTTCCAGACTAAGAAGAGACTACAAAGAAGGCATAGATTGTCCACTTCAGAGGAATTAGCCGCTGAAATTCTTATGTACAGAATGGGAACCTTGTCAGATGCTAAAAACCTCATCTGAGAAGCAGAACTTTGTTGAAGACATTGCCAGAAGGTGAGCCTCTCAGGTGGGAAGAGAAATTTAAAACATACCGAGGAGCAGCTGCCTGCTCAACGTCGAGTTGGAGCAAAGCCTTCAGAAGGAAAGCCTTTGGGGCTTCCATGTGCTGCTGGGCCATGGGTCAGAATAAGAAGAAACAGCTGCAAACATGGACTCATAGCCAGAACTACTTTGGACGAGTTGTAAGGAGAGTCCAGTCCCAGTCACGTTCGGTAAAGAAGCAGGGCATTGAGAAAGAGGAAGGTCCTCAACCAGAAAGAGGAAGGTCCTTACCACAGTGGCTCCACCGGCGGCTCAAACAGGACAGTTGTGAGGAGCACGCAGACCTGGGCAGTGCTTCCTTCTGCTGTGTACAGGTCGCTACGCGTGGGAACAGGTTCGATGCACCTCACAGCGACAACACAGCTAACAAGTGACAAATCGCCAGATTAAAAACCCATCAACCTTGGACTGAGCCCCGGTGGCATAAGTAGTTGAGTGCGGCCCTGCGGCCCGCAGGCTTGGCGGTTCAAATCCTGCGGTGGCTCTCAGGAGCAGCGCTGGGTAGCTCCCACAACTACAGGAAGGCAGTGATGCCCCCCCCTTTACTCAAAAATATAAATAAATAAAAATAAAAACCAATCAACCGACGTGAGCAGATACTCCACCAATGAGGGTATCCAACTGGCCAAACGCACATGCAAAAGAAGAAAAAAAAAAGCATCAGAAAGATGAACATCAAATTGCAATGAGATAGGTACCCTCACACCGAGGAGACTGGTGATCCGTAAGCAGCCACCAGTAACAAATACTGTCCAGGATGTGGTGAAATCGGAACCCAGAGTCAGGACTGGTAGGAATGTACAATGGTATAACTCTTTAATTTTTTTTCTCAAAAATTTGAGAATACGACGATCATGCTTGCTTTTTGTGCCACCAGGTCACTGTTGACTCACTCCACCCTGCTAGACACAGACCTGCCCCCCTGGTTTCCTGAATGGCCATCTCTGCAGAAGCCCCGAGTGAAAGTGCCGCCCTGCAGGTGAGCAGACAAGCCCTGCATTGCGGCACCCTCCAGGCTCCGAGCACTGCTCAATCACCAAAGACGTATGAGTGTATGGTCGACTTTGAATCAGAGTGACCCCATAGGACAGGGTAAGCCTTCCCCTGTGGGTTTCTGAGACTGTAATTTTTATTTTTTGCAAAGAAAGAACAGTTATTTATTTATTTATTTATTTATTTATTTATTTATTTATTGGCATCACTGCTCTCTGGCAGTAGGAGTAGGAGGCCCAACCTCACTGCTGGAATTGAACCTCCGTCCCAGTGGGCCGCAGTCCCGCACACAACCACTATGCCACCAGGGCTCAGCGCGAAAGAACATTTATTTATTTATATTAAAATACCATTTTATTGGGGATGCTTATAACAATCCATACATCAATTATTTCAAACACATGTGTACCTATGTTGTCATCATTATTTTCTTTCTTTTTTTTGGGGGGGGGGGCATCACTGCTCTCCGGTGGTGGGAGTAGGAGGTCCAGCCCCACTGCTGGAATTGAACCTCTGTCCCAGTGGGCCGCAGTCCCGCGCACAACCACTACACCACCGGGGCTCAGCCCCCATAATTATTTTCTAGCAATTTATTTTCTATTGAGCACTTGGGTTTTTTGCTTTGGGGGGAGGGGAAATCACTGCCCTCTGGTGGGAGCAGAAGGCCCAGCCTTTGCTCCTGTGGAGCCCCTCCTGAAATTGAACCTCCATCCCAGTGGGTCGCTGTCCCGCGTACAACCACTATGCCACCGGGGCTCAGCCTTGTATTGGCTCCTCTTTTTTCTCCTCTCCCTTCCCACCCGTATGACCCCTTGATAAATTATAAATTATTTTCATATCTTTTTTTAAAATTAAATATTTTTATTGAGGGCTCTTACAACTCATCACAAACCATACATCCATTCAGTGTCAAGCACATTTGTATTTATGTTGCCATCCTCATTTTCAAAGTGTTTTCTTGAGCCCTTGATATCAGCTCATTTTTTTCCTCCTTCCTTCATGAACTCTTCATAAATTATGTTATTATTTTCATATCTTACTCTTCTTCCCTTCCCCCCATGGTTTCTGTTGTTTGTCCCCCTGGGAATGTGTGTGTATGTGTGTGTGTGTGTGGGGGGATGTTTATGTGTCAACCACTGTGATTTATGGGAGGAATAACTCTTCATGAGAGGAGAAAGCCTTCTCTTTCTCCGAAGGGGAGGCTGGTGGTTTCAAACTGCCAACATAGAGATTATCAATCAGCCCACTGTGCAACCACTATACCATCAGGGCTCTTTCTGACACAGCAATTATACCTACAAGCAGAGACAGGATTGTACATTTGGCGGGGGGCATCACTGCCCTCTGGTGGTGGGAGTAGGAGGCCCAGCCTTTGCTCCTGTGGAGCTGCTGCTGGAATTGAACCTCCATCCCAGTGGGCTGTAGTCCTGCGCACAACCACTACGTCACCGGGGTTCAGCCTAGGATTGTACATTTGCACCCTTACATTCATGGTCTAATGGTTAAGTTCACGGTCTAACGATGAAGTACGTGGCTACTAGCCCAAAGGTTTGCTGTTCAAACCACCCAGTTCCTCTGACAGACAAAGACCTGGCCATCTGCTCCCTTGGAAATGGAAGTCTAGAAACCTTTACTGAGCAGTGTGCTCTGTCTCCTGAGACAGCCATGAATCACAAATGCACTGAGGCACACCTAGCAACAACATGCTCATAGCAACACTAGTCACAAAAGCAAAAAGGCGGAAGCACCCTAGGTGCCCACCAACAGAGGCCTGCACCTACACATATACAGTGGACTTAGTACTTGCTCAGCCAGTAAAAGCTATGCAATTCTGATGCGTGTCTCAACCAGGCTGAGCCTCGAAGGCATTATGCTGAGGGAAATGAGTCCGTCACGAAAGGACAAAGACGGGATGTTCCACACTTACAAGGAACTGGAATATACTTATTCATTAAACAATCACGGACTTTCCCCACCACTTCAATGGCTAGCACCTCCCTGCGGAGTCTGCTCATGCGCGTTGTACCACTAGGTCTGCACGAGAACCAACGAGCCCCGTGCTGTACCATCGTCTCCCCTAGGTTGCAGATGGAGCTGCGTTTGGGGGATACTGAGTAATCCGCAGAAGGTCACCGAGTTAGCAAGGCAGAGCCAGCCAGCCTTCACTCAGTCACATCTGTCTGACTCCAAAGACTGTTTTGAACCTTAACTGAGCATGACTCACCTCCACGGGTAAGGAAAGTGTGTCAAGTGTTATGGAAAAAACGGAATTGCGTCATTCTTTTAGCAAGATGACTTTTTTTTTTTCAGCTAAGGTGCATGGTTAAGGTCTAGGATAACTTAACAAAGGCTGCCCTGTGGAAGTTTTTGGTGGCTGGCACAGTTAAGCCTAGGCATGAAAGAAACTAATGGAGAACGGGAATCAAAGGTCCTGGTCCTAAGCCCTGGCTTTGGCTCTGACGAGCCATGAAATCAAAGTCAGCAGTCTCTCTGCCTCTGGTTTCTTCCCTTTCAAGGTGGATGTGTTAATACTCGCCTTGCTTGTGATGAGCATGTGAAATAACCACGCTTGAATATTCGGTAATGCAGTAGGTGCAGGGCGCTGTGACCTCCTTGGGCAGGTGTTTATACCGTTCCCATCCTTACTTGTAGCGGCTCTAGAACTGTGGTACAAAAAGGGCGACTTGCCCCCTTTATTTTCTGCTTTGACCTTGTGCAGTTCAAGGTTGGATGTCGCACCGGGGTTCAGAGGAACAAACACTGGGAGACTGAGAGAAAACCTTGGGGGGGGGGGCGTGGGCTGAGTCAATGACTATGCACCCACAGCAAGGATGAATAGACAAGCAAGGAAAAGCTGTGCCGGATCACTGGAGCAAGGTCAATGAGGTCGACATGCGGGCCTCCAAAAATGCCATGTGGGAGACCCTGTATATGTGACGCAAGGGCTGGCACTCTCCCCTGGCATGTGTTTCTGTGTGTCTACATCCTGTGTAGAATTACATGAGCAAAGAGAAAAATGTGGACACATATACTTCATCTCTAGGGCATGTCGGCAGGCAGAGAACAGAGGAGGACTGACTTTTTAAAAGGAACTGGGGGAAAAAATCTATTTAAAAAAATTTTAAAGAACATGCATATATTACCAATGCAAATCAAAATTGCAATGAGATAGCTTCGCATCCATTAGGATGGCTATTACTTAAAAAAAAAAAAGAGTAAGTGTGCACGTGGATGCGGAAGAAAGCTCGGAGCGCTTTCATCCCCAGCCCAGTTAGCTGCCTAGAGGAAATGAAAGTGGAAAGTTGAACAGGAGCCCGTACATCTATGCTCATTGCAGCCCTTTTCACAAGAGCCCTAACTGGAAACAACTTAACTGTCAGCGGATGGGTTGGTCAGCAAGAGATGATATATGTCTGTACAGTGGGACATCATTGAGCCATTAAAATGAATGACATCCTGATACATGCAACAACACAGAGGAACCTTTAAAAAACAAATAAACAACCATGCTAAGTAAAAGCAGTCAGAGGCAAAAGATACAGACCAGGGGTCCTTAAACTACAGCCTGCAGGCACATGTGGCCCGCTGAGGACATTTATCTGGCCTGCTGCGTGTTTTTGCCATACCGCTTGTCCTGCTTAGCAATCAACCCATCTGGGGCCTGCAATGAATTTTTTTTTTAACTATAGTCCGGCCCTCCAACAGTCTGAGGGACAGTGAACTGGCCCGCTGTTTAAAAAGGTTGAAGGCCCCTGATCCATGCCGTCTGGTCAGTGTTCTATGAAACATCCAGAAACTATACAGCCCTGGAGACAGAAAGCCCAGGAGTCGTTGCCAGAATCTGGGGAAGTGAGGAAAAGGTGTGGCGGCCTCATCTGATCTGTGATCTCATAAGGGGCCTCAAAATTCCAAGGTCACAACAGCCCAAGGCCATTTTGTATGAGACACAGATGCTCCTGTACCCTGCATCCATCTTTACTCTGCTCTGACACCAACTGTCCCTCCAGGGAACACTACTTCTCAAAGGGGCTCTCAGAATTCACAGACGGTGCTCACAACCATGGGGACTTCTTAGAGAAGTAACCGCAGACCAACTGGTCAGGATCAGGAAACATGAAGGAAACAGTTTTTTGGGTCATAGCATTTCTCAGTCAAGCACGCAGAAAACATCTCTCTCTGGTTCTTGGCCTCTCAGCCTAAAGGCACTCAGTTGTACTTGATCAGTGAGCGGGAAAGCCCACTGTTCTGTCTCACAGTCCCCTTTGCCACCTTTGCTTCCTCACCCATAGCGCTTCTCTCTTGGTAGTCATGATACTCTCCATTCCTGCTTCTCAGAGGGCTCCTTTTATGACTAGCCAAATGGAAAACTGCTCAATCCACACATTGGGAGTTCTACACACCTTATTATCATGCTACCACTCAGCTGGTTGCTGAGAGTTACCAAGACTATGACTAGAAGAGCCATACCAAATTATTTTAACTGTGCCATAAGGAGTGCTGACATTGTTCAGGGGGTGGGGGTTGATGAGAATGTTGGGGGACTGGGATGGATGGTTGCTCAATGATGTGACTGTATAATATGCCCCTGAAATGTGCTCTTGAAGAGGGTCCGTTTCCTCTAGGATACTTACCCCCATGTTAGAAAGAGCATGTGTTTGTGCGTCACCTGTGCATTCATCTAAAGATATGTATGAGGCAGCTTCAAAAAAAAATTCAAGGGAGAATTCCATGATCTCTTAATTCCATTTTCCCACCGATTTTCTGAAGCTCCTCCATTTGTGTGGGTGTGTGTCATTTTTACAAAAATGAATCTATCACAAGTCATTAAAAATAAATAAATACAATTTTGCATTTCAAACTGTGTCTGGGTAAATGCAAATAGAAGCACCAAACTAATGGTACTCATCACAAGTTGGCTGTATGTCAATGAGTATTTAAAACAGAAAGCACTCTAAAGTACTTTGAATAGTCCTCTTGCCCTTTAATCAGGTTTACTTTATATTTCCCTAGGAAATCTTTTTTCTTTTTTTTTTTTAAATGTTAAGAAAACTCTCTCCAGCTCCTTACCATGGTCTTTCTTTGTGCTTAAAAATGCCTGTTTCAAATCTGCTTGCAGACTCTAGACCAGTGGTTCTCAACCTTCCTAACTCCGCGACCCTTTCAAACAGTTCCTCATGGTGTGGTGACTCCCCAACCATAAAATTATTTTTGTTGCAACTTCATCACCGTCATTTTGCTACTGATATGAATCGGGTGGCCCCCTGTGAAAGGGTTGTTCCACCCCAAGGGGGTCTTGACCCACCGGTTGAGAATCGCTGCTCTGGACGATTGCTTGTGTACTTGTTAGGTACCCACAGGTCAGTTCTGACTCAGAGACCTGATGCACAACAGAACTGCATGGCCGGCACCAGGCTCACAACTGTCCTTACGTTTGAGTCCGTTGCTACAGCCACTGTGTCAGTCTCACTCGCCAAGGGCCTTGCTAATCTTTACTGCCCCCCTACTCTTCAAGCACGAAGTCCCTCTCTAGGGACCGGCCTCTCCTTACAACATCTCACAAAGTATGTGCCACCAAGTCTCACCGTCCTGGTCTCTAAAAAGCATTGTGGCTGCCCTTCTTCCAATGACAGAGTCCTTTGTTCTTTTGGCAGTCCATGGTACACTCAAGATCCTTCACCAACACCACCATTCAAAGCGTCTATTCTTATCTGGTTTTCCTTGTTCCCTGTCCAACTTTCACATCATAGGAGGCAATTGATAGCACCATGGCTTGAGTCAGGCGTAGCTTGGTCCTTCCAAGTATAGGTGACATCCTTGCTTTCAACATTTCACAGATGTCTTGTGCAGCAGAATTGCAATGCATTGCAATCTAATGCAATGCATCAATGACAAAAAGTAAACTCAAGAGCAAGTGTGCTACACACTATGAGTGGAAAGAAAGTGGGACAGAGGAATGAGAATGGAGGGAATGTCCACCCATTTGTTCTCATTGCCAGTCAGTTCACTTCAACTCACACCAACCCTTTAGTAATGCTGTGGACCAGAGCAGAACTGCTTCTGTGGGTTTCCAAAACTGTCATTCTTAGAATGTTTCATCTTTTCCCCAAAAAGCAGCTGGTGCTTTTGAATTGCTGACCTTGCAGCTAACAACACACTTTGCCACCAAGGTTCCTTCAGATGATACCCAGCATCAAGTTAAGGAAGGTAGCCAGGGAGGGCACCCAATGAAGCAATACTTGAGCTGTTGTTATCACCCAATGCAGCGCATGACCCACAGGCTTTTCTGTGGTAAATTTCAGAAGGACATTGTCAGGTCTTTCTTCCTAGTCCATGTTAGTCTGGAAACTCAGGAGAAATCTGCTCGGTGTTGAAACAACACCACAGTCTCCACAGACAGACAGGCAGGAACTGTGCATGGAGTGTGTGAGCTGGGCAATGCACATGAGTCTTCCATAAGGCGGCAAGAACTCTACCCTTGAGCCACCACAGCAGCCACCAGTCATCAGAGACCTGAAGGAAATGAGATCATGGATGAAGTCCAGTGAGTGAGGAGACTAAGGAAAATGGCCAGGAAGAGGAAACAAGTTAGGCGTTTGCAAGCATGGGAGAAACATGATCTGATCTATCTCACCCCCTCCAGAGCCACCCACCTGCTTAAGCTACCCCAGGCTCTTCCAGCTCATTCCCATAGTTTCCAGTCCAGTCCCCATTCCTGCTCATGTTTCCATGAGGGGCTTTCCCACGCAAGCAGAAAAATGATTCTTTTTTCAAAGTGCCAATCAGATCAGGTCAAAACCTGGTGCAAAACCCTCGGAGAATTTTGCACACGATTCAGTCATTACCTTGGTCAAGAGTCTCCCCGTGGTCTGAGGGCAAGCACGTCTCTGACCTCGGCACTTCTCCTAGTCCCCCTTGCACACTTACCTGGCTTCTGTGCTCATCATGGAACAGACTAAAGACATACCTGCCTCAGGGCTCCTGTACCCAGGACTGTCCTCTCAGTAGACCAGGATTCTTCCAGCTGCCCAGGCCAAGAGCTTCAGCTTTGCCCATGATGACTCCCATGGTTTCTCACCCGCCACGTCAGTCACTGGTGACTTCCTGACAGGGTTTTTTTCTCAAGAGATTCCAAATCAAACGTCAACAATCACCCAAGCCTAAAACCGAAAGCAGGAGAAAGATGAGGTGGCCTTTCCTTGTAAAGATTTAAAGTCTCAGAAACCCTGCTGGTGGGATCACTGTAAGTTGGAATTGACTTGGTGGTGAGTTTGGCTTCAACATTCAATTGCACGTGTAAAGAGGTTGACCTGGCAAAGAGTTATGAATCTGTGTACTAAATATGTATTGTATATGTAAGCGATATGTCTACATATATATGTATGTATACATGAGGGGTCCAAAAATTCATAAAAATTTTTCTTTTTCTTCCCTTTTTTGAAGCCCTTTGGCATATGTACAGATATGCATCAAGCACAGCAAAAGTCACACATACACCAACACACACAAAAAAGCGATCTTGCTTCAAGTAAACACAACTCTCAAAAGTGTTTTTTAAGCCACCCTTAATTTTGCATTGAATGTTTGCCCCAACAACTGAGGGAAAATATTATGCTTTTTTTTTGGGGGGGGGGGCAATCACTGCCCCTGGTGGGTGTAGAAGGCCCAGCCTTGCTCCTGGAGAGCTGCCGCTGGATTTGAACTGCCAACTCTGTGGGCTGCAGTCCAGCACTCAACCACTATGCTACCAGGGCTCAGCCTGAAAATATTATGCTTTATTCTTCATTTTACCCCAAAATTTGATAGTCTCTGGCATACTGAATGAATGGATGCATTACACTCTGCAAAGACAAGTTTTAAATCTAACCGCTCTGACCAAATTGGAATAAACCTTACTAGTTAGTATTTTATGGAAGTTTTAGCAAGAAGAATATTATGAATTCTCTCTTGCCACAATCAAATACTAAAACCTTTCTCCATGGTTTTCAGCTTTTAATATCTTCCCAAACCCTCAACTTGACAAGAGTCCAGATGGAGGCAACAATAACAATTATTCCTAGTCCTTAGGATAACGTAATGTGAGGCCTAAGATACTCTGGTGCAGAGGTCGGCAGACTGGTTCACGAGTCCTATGTGGCTCTTTCAGTGTGAACGTGCGGCTCTGAAGTGACACTGAGAAGATTGGAAGATTCTTATTTCAGACTGCAGTGATTTCATTTGCTTGGAAAAACATATTTAAGGTTCCTGAGTGATTTTAAAGTTGTTAGGAGAGACAGGATTGGCTCTTCGGTCTCCAGTTTGCCAACCCCTGCCCCGGTGGAACTGGGTTCAGTACTTCACTTCCACCTAAAGGACAGCACTTTGAAATCACCCCGAAGTTTCTCAGAAGGAAAGTGCGGTCACTGCTCTCCTGGAGTTGACAGCTTAGGAAGCCCTGTGGGGCAGTTCTACTCTGTGTCTTAGGCCACGGGGAGTTGCAATGGGCTCCATGAGACCTAATAATAGCAACATGAGAAACAGTAACTATAATAATTTTTAATATTGGGATTTGCTGTTACTGCAGAGACTGAAACCAGGACAAACTGTTTGGGAAGTAAACCGATCAAGTGAATTCTGACTCACAGTGTCTCTGTGTAGGGTTTCCAAGGCTGTAAATCATTCTGAGAGCAGACAGCCTCATCTCTCTCAAGCAGAGTGACTGGTGGGTTTGACCACCCATCCTGAAGTTAGCAGTCCAATGGTCACCCGACGTTATCACCAGGGTTCCTTTGGGAATGCCATGAAAACAACAATGAAACCCTCACCATGAGGGAGTAGTTTGGGAACTAGTTCCCTTATAAACAGAGCTGAGCCAGCAAGCTTTAGACCAGCAGGTCGCAACCCCTTTAGGGGTCGAACGACCCTTTCACAGGGGTCACCTGATTCATAGCAGTAGCAAAATTACCATGATGAAGTAGCAACATGAGGAACTGTGCTAAAGGCTCACAGCATCGGGAAGGTTGAGAACCACTGATCGAGGCTTTGCCTCCTGGACTGATTGTCAAAGAAACACCCTAGAGCTGGTCGCAGAGGGCAGCTGCCACTGAGGAGGCTGAGTCTGAAGCTGATGATTTTTATCACTCACGTGGTTCTGGTGCCGGCCAGACTCAGGACTCACTCGGGAAGGTGTCATTGCCACTAGAGACAAGTACACACACACACACACACACACACACACACACACACACACACTGGAAGGCTGTTGTCGGAGGACGCAATGGCTACATGACCACACATGCTGCTGGTTCCAGCCCCTGAATTGGCCATTCCGGAATGCTTGCTTCTCAGGTAGGTGCTCAATAATCAAAGCTGCAGGAAAGGGAGGACTTCTGCCTCACTCCCAGTAAGAGTGTCTAATTGACAAAGGCGGTTTCCCATCAGCAGCTCAAGGGAGTCTGGAAACATCGTTTCTGCGAGGCAGAAAATCCTACTTGGAAAGGTGGAATCATATATATATATATATATATATATATATATATATATACACACACACACACACACACACACACACACACTTGGGTTTTATTGTTATTATCATTGTTTTATTTTCTTTGGTTGCTTCATTTTAGGATGTATTTTTTTATACGTACTGTTACCTCTGCATGTCTATCTCGATAAGATAGGCTGGACAAAGAGTCAGAAGGTGAAAATGACAGGACTGATGGTTCCAGGGTAGGGGACATGGGAGAGGGGGAGGAGGGGGAAAGGAGGTGATGTCGACCAACCCAGGGAAAAGGGAATAACAATTGATACAAATGCAGGGACAAGGTGGGTGAGAGAAGTCCAATAGGGATTGATCAAGGCTAATGTAACAGAGAGAAAATACTGAAACCCAAATGGAGGCTGAGCATGATAGTGGGACAAGAGGAAAGCAAATGAAAATAAAGGAAGGAAGGGCTGAGCCCCAGTGACATAGTGGTTGTACGCGGGACTGCGGCCCACTGGGACGGAGGTTCAATTCCAGCAGTGGGGCTGGGCCTCCTACTCCCACTACCGGAGAGCAGTGATGCCAAAAAAAAAAAAGGAAGGAACTAAGGGATAATGGGCATTTATAGAGGTTCAAATACAGGTATGTACATAGGTGCATATATTTATAAGTGACGATGGGGAAATAGACCAGCGTGCATACTTATAGGGTTAGTAGTAGGACAGCAGATGGATATTGGACCTCCAATTAAGTACTTCCTCAGTGCAAGAACACTTTGTTCTATTAAATTGGCATTCCAAGATGCTCCCTTTCCGACACCATCACTGAAGACAAATGTGTGCATAAGCAAAGGTGATGGAAAGGTGGAATGGATACTGAGTGCTATAATCACAACAGCTCTTTCATCCACTTAGCACCACCACCATCACCACAACACTACACAACAATGTTACAGTCAGCACATCTAGCACTTAAATATATGGCAGCTTAAAGAAATAATTATATGTGCAATCCCTACTGTGCTGGCATTACACACCCCCTCACTAATACCTTTTCACTTTCATGTGAGGAGAAGCTCTTGTGGGCACAAACAATGAAGAACATGATTGCTAACAGGAAGGTTGCCCATCCCTAGTGACCCAGAATTATCTCAGACAGAGTGCCCTGGTGTGGTAGTTCCATAATCTAGTGTCAATGATAGGATTAAGAGTGAAGGGGTGGAGTTTAACATGTCAATCAGACAACAGATTGAAGACCTCAGTTGGAAGCCCTAAGAAGATAAATAGCTCACTGGAGGCTGGATATAGATTGACTCCCTGAGAGACATTGTAACTAACAAGACACATGAAACTACACTAGTGCCCTGAGTTGGAGAAGCCTTGTGGAGATCCCTGCCAGGGCTGAGGTGCTTACAATGCCACTGGATCCACAAGACTTTCCACCCACTGGCTTGTAATCTTCCTGCATTCAATGTCATTGCATGTGTTTTCTGGGTCTGAAGAGGACTTTATGGATTGGTATCAGACATATAGGCTAATATCAGATTTATGAACTTAATGGGAACTGGGTTGGGATATTTTCTCAATATTCACCTTCTCTTATATATGAAGCTCTATCTTATTTAACACATATGAGGGTCTATGAATTTGCTTCTCTAGTCAACCCAGACCAAGACACTCCAAAAGTGAAAGTGAATTAATGTAGATATAAAAAAATAAACAAACAAACAAAAAAAACCAATTCCATGAAGTCAATGCTGACTTACAGCAACTTCCTTGTGGATTTCTGAGATGATAACTGTTTACAGGAATAGAAAACCCAACTTTCTTCTCAGAATGTGCTTGTGATTTCAAACTGCCAACTATGTGGATTGCATCCTGAAACCTAACCACTACACCACCAGGGATCCTGAATGCAAATAGAGTTAGGTTAACTTGTACTATCTTAGCATTTGTTTCCCTTTTTGATTTATTTTTAATTTGTTCTAGTTTTATTATTTTTTACCTTACTTGGGGTTGAAGGGTTTTTTGTTTTTGTTTATAAGAGGGAGTTTTATATAAAGGGCAAGTGTACATTAAGAAAGCACCAGTCCAGTCCAAGCCTATAAGCCCAACATTAGCCCATATGTCCAACACCAATTTACAAAGTTTTCCTCAATCTCACAAAACACATGCAATGATGCCGATGGCAGGAGGAAAGCCAAATCAGTGAGCGTGTAAACATCTCAGCGCTGGCAGGGGTCTCCATGTGGCTGCTCCAGCACCCAGGGCTGCATCAGGGTAGGTCCATGTGGCTTCTCCCTAGGGATATCTTGCAGGAAGTGAGCTTTGCCAGCTGAAGCAGGGAAATGGCTAAAGCAGCTAAACTCTGGTTTGATCACTGAGCCATTTATCTCGCCATCCACAAGTGTTTATTAGCCAGGTTGGCACATTATATCCTAACTATCTCACAACCTGAAGGCATTTCAGTTCTTAAGAAATCCAGCTGTTTGATTCTTTCAGACTTTCTAGCATCTTACAACGAACCCATTTACTTAACTAATATAATGGGTTATTTACTCATAAATTAAAACCCACTTGATAATGATGATGACTGCGATGATTGTGACTCTAGTCAAAATATCACATTTGGTATATCACATCTGGTAAGAAGAGGTCCTAAGTATAGGACTTAGGTCCTTAAGCAGAAGGTTCAGTCAATGTTTTTCTTTCTTCTATGGGTCTCAGTCACCCCCAGATTCTTCTTCCTTTCAGCCCTCAAAAATCCTAGAACAGTGTTGTAAATGCATGCTGGAATTCATAGGAGAACTCATATTCCACCCTTAGAAGAAAGGTCTGGTGATCAACTTCTGTAAAATTATCATTGAAAACATTATGGATGCCATTTCTTCTCAGAAATATTTGGGGTTGTCATGAGTTGAAATCAATTCAGATTGGGGTAGAAGGCTTCTGTCCAAGATCTAGGAAGATATCCTTTTCTTCAGCTCCACATCTGTTAGATCATTCCATTCAAAGTAAGGCCCCAACAGAAAGTTAAATGGTGATATAAATGGTTTCACGGCTGATCATTTCATAGCATGTCTTCCACTTAGAACACCAAGAGATTGTCAGCATGTGCAGGCCTCTCTAAGCATATACCCAGGCCTCGGGGCTCTGCACACATGGCTGTCCCAGGAACACTCCTATTCTACTTGATGTCTCTATAGGTTCATCAATCCTCTAGTTCCTTTTACTTTCCTCTTGTCCCACTATCATGCTCAGCCTTCATTTGGGTTTCAATAATTCCTCTTGGTTACATAGCCTTTGATCGAGCCCTACCAGGCCTCCTACACCTTTCTTGTTATCAATTGGGATTATTTGTTGGGTTAAAGTTTATCTGTGTTTTGTTTTGTTTTGTTTTGTTGTTGTAGTAGGGTTTTTTGTATGATTTTCTTGATATGAAATCTAGGATAGGCAAATCCATATAGTAAATAGATTAATAATTTCTTAGCGTATGGCAGAGGAAGTTTTGGGGAAAGTTGGGAGCTAATAATAAGTACAAAAGTGAAGACAGGGATGAGCCCTGGTGGCGTAGTGGTTGTACGTGGGACTGTGGCCCACTGAGATGGAGGTTCAATTCCAGCAGTGGGGCTGGGCCTCCTACTCCCACCGCCGGAGAGCAGTGATGCCCCACCCCCCAAAAAACATGAAGACAGTGTTGTAAAATTCATCGTGGTGATGCCACAATCTTTTAAATATAGTCAAATCATTGAACTGTATGGTACATAAATTAAAAAATAGAAGGGAAAATTTTATCTTAAGACAGCAGCCATCTAAGTGAGGTGTCAGTTAAATCTACATGGAAGATGCCCCCTACCTTGTGTGGTCCAAGGATTGCAATCCAAGATTAGAAAAGGGAATTTTATTAGAACTTAAATTCTGAGCATCTAGTTAGCAGAAAACTGTGGATGATGGTGATAGTCCAAAATCCGTTTACAGGTCTCCATTCAGATTACGCCTCCATAGAATTCCCTCAGACCAAGGACCAGGTATGTGAACACCCCTCTTTCTCATCATGTCTAGGATTTCTGAAGTCAGGATCTCTGCCAGCATTAATGGTAAAAGCATCCTCTCATCTCTCCATGTCTCAGATTCCTCATCTATAAAATATATTGGTACATTGAGTTGTTGAAAGGTTAAAATGAAATGCAGCTAGTTTAGACATTACATTAACATGCAATTAGAATCAAAGAGTGCCTGGCACATGCTAAGTGCTGAATGAACATTGTCAGCTTTTGTTGTTTAAAAGGAGCCCTGGTGGAGTAGAGGTTAAGCCTTGAGCTTCAATCTTCAAGATCAGCCATTGGAAGCCTGTGGAACTCAGCGCTACTCTGACACACATTTGGGGTCATCATGAATCAGAACAGTTTAGGAAAGATCAAGCTGCTCCCTCCTTGACTTACAGTCTTGGAGAGCCACAGGGGCGGTTTCACCCTGTCCTGTAGGATTACTACGAGCGGACATCGACTTGATGGCAGTGAATTTGGTTTTATTGTTGCTATTATTGCTTTATTCTAATGGATTATTTTCAAAATTTGGAGACCAGAGATGCCTCAGTCACATCATATTGGAGACTTGAAATGGAATAGAAAAGGATTGAAGAGTGACTTGATAGAAACTTCAGTGGAGGAAGCAGCTGTTTAGCAATGGATTATGTTGGCAAAATGAAATTACAGAGGCTAGATGCAATGAGCATACTGCCAGTACAGATTAAGGAGAAGATAAGAATCACGAGGAACAGGTGATAAGAATCACGAGGAACAGGTGCTCGGGTGGTGTAGCAGGTGACCAGCTGGTCTGCTAGCTTCAAGGTCAGCAGTTTGAAACCATCAGCCTTCTCCCTGGAAGAAAGAGGAGGCTTTTTACTTCCATAAAGATTTACAGTCTCCACCTTCCTGACACAATCGCTGAAGACAATAGTGTTTGTAAGCAAAAGTGAGGAAGAAAGCTGAAGGTGTCTGGCTATCAAAAGAGATAGCGTCTGGGGTCTTAAAGGCTATAAAATAGAAAAGCAGTCATTTAGCGGAGAAGCAACAAAGCCCACATGGAAGAAGCACACCAGCCTGTGTGATCACGAGGTATCGATGGGATCAGGTATCAGATATCAAAAACCAAAAATTTGTATATTGTGAATGAGAGGGAGTGCAGAGTGCAACCCAAAGTCCATCTGTGGACAACTGAACCTCTTTTTACAGAAGGCTCACAAGATGGAGACAAGACAGTGAGGGTACCATGTAGCAACAATGAAACATACAACTTTCCTCTAGTTCTTAAATGCTTCCTCCCCCTCCCCACTATCATGATCCCAATTCTACCTTACAGATCTGACTAGACTAGAGGATGTACATTGGTACAGATAGGAACTGGAAACACAGGAAATTCAGGAGAGATGATCCCTTTAGACCAGTGGGGAGAGTAGGGACTGGGGAGGGAGATGGTGGGGTAAAAAGAGGGAACAGATTACAAGGATCAGCATATAAACCCCTCCCTGGGGGATGGACAACAGAAAATTGGGTGAAAGGAGATGTCAGATGATGTAAAATAAGACAAAATAATAACAATTTATAAATTATGGAAGGTTCATGAGGGAGGGGGAATCAGGGAGGAAGGGGGGGAAATGAGCTGATACCAAGGGCTCAAGTAGAAACTAAATGTTTTGAGAATGATGATGACAACAAATGTACAAATGTGCTTGACACAATGGATGGATGTATAGATTGTGATAAGAGTTGCCTGAGTCCCCAGTAAAGTGATTTTAAAAAAGAAAAAGAGATTTACAGCCACAGAAATCCACTGGAACACTTCTACTGTGTTCTATAGGACCACTTTGAGTCAAAATTGACTTCGTGGCAGTGAGAGTTTGCAGAACAGATAGAAATGTGGTTGTGAATTACATGGGCTAAGATGTAGATTTGCCTACTATACTAAAAGCCGTCTCTTAAATACAAATCTGGATTGGTGATTTGGGCTGCTATGGAGACCTTTTGGTGTTAGAAATTCAGGTTTTTTCTGCCTTGTGGAAGATTTCTTCTAACTTGTGTTCTTCTTCTCAGCATATAATCCTACATCCTGGTCTACAATGGCTGCTCTAGCTCTTGTCATGATTTAAACTGTCCAGCCAATGGGAAATGGGGGAAAGGTGATAATGGGCTTATTTCTTTCCTACCAGAATGTTCTAGAACATAAACACATCACTTCTGTTCACATCTCATTGGCTGAGACTTAATCACAAGTTCGGCCCAAACCAAATCCACTGCACTTGAGTACATTCTGACTCCTAGCAAAACCCCTGGGGTTTCGAAGACCGTAATATTTACAGAAACCAGGTAAGGTTAGACTATGCTGTCCATAATCAAATTTTGCAAAGTGTTGGAAGCTAGACACATCCTACTACAACTTGACTACTCTCTGAGTTCCAAGAACACTTCTTCTCAGCATCTATGGAAAAAAGGCACGATTGTCCCATTCCTTTCCAGGAAAACATTTTGAAGAATAATTAGGTGAAGTGACTATTAATTAAACGTTTTTCCTCTTGATTGACTGCATCCATTACCACTGAGATTTATTAAGCAGCTTACCTTTTCTGAGAGAGGAGTTTTAGAGGACAGAACATGCCAAGCTTTTTAAGTCTGACAAAAATACTGACTTGGATTATTATTAGATTCTGAGATATGCTCAGAAGGTGATGAGGGAACTTTTGGGAACGGAGCCAAATGGGGATGCTAATTTCAACAGCAGAGCGAGGTCGATTCAAGCGCTCCAAGAGCCTCACAACCCTCTTCTCTGTCCTGCCATTTTAATGCCTAGGTTTGACATGGGTTTGCACATGTTGCAATGTCTCAGCTTGTTCAAGCTCTTCTGAAGGGCACTATGGGACAAACAAACCAGCAGATGGATCTCCACCCACTGCAAATAGAAAGTGGAGTCGTCCTCTTTGCCTTTGCCTTTCCTCATCCCCTGTCTGATAGAGAGGCAAGATTTTTTTTTAACCAAACACTTCAAAAGTATGCTCTGGAAGGATCTGCATTAGCATTTGAGAACCTTTTGTCTTGTGATTGCCCTGTTATGAAGTTTGAGAAGAGAGAGGAGGAAAAAAAGAAGTGAGGAAGCTTCTGGGGTTGTTAACCTTTTTTTCCCCTTGGTGGCATAGACCCCCCACCCCCGGACAGGTTATGAGATCCTTCTCCGCTAAGATTTGTTAATGCATAAAATTAAAAAAAAACACTTGTATTACCCAGAAAACATTCTGTTCATATATCCAGGCATACCTAGGAGATATTGAGGGGTTGGGGTCCAGATCACTGCAGTAGATTTTCTTTTTTGTGTTTGCTTTGCCCAATGCAGACACAAGTTGTGTTTACACTAGACAGTAGTCTGTTGAGTGAGCCATAGTATTATGCAAACATTTGAAATAGTGTGAGCATTGCCAAGATGTGACACAGAAGATGTGAAGGAATGTATGCTGTTGGGAAAATGGCACCCATAGACTCACTGGATGTAGGGTGTCCACACACCTTCCATTTGTGAAATTGTAATTATCTATGAGGTGCAATAAAGTGACACCATCAAACATGATGCACCTGTAGGTCTCCTGGTGGTCTTCTTTAAAAGACCTCCCATACCTAGGTCCTAATCTCCCTTCAAATCAAGGAACATTTTCCATTATGATTTGAGGATCTTTGGTTAAGAGTTTGACCAACTGGGTCCCTCACATTAAGTTACTGTGAAACTTGCAAAACTCCTTCTCAGGTGCATGCTCACCTGTGCTTGATGGCATTTGTCTAGCATTTAAGAGCTGTTATTATTAATCTCAAATGCACCAAATCTCAAACCAAACCAGTTACAAGCAGTCAACACAAGCTTTGCTTGATTCACTAGAACCACCCCCTTTCTGTTAATAGCAAGCACATTCACCACCTGTACCACCAGGGGCTCCCTCAAATGCACAGGCCTTCTTAGCACAGAGCAGGTTGGCACTACCAAGATAGACCTCAAGGAGTCATAGCCCTTCCTGTCCCGTAGGACACCAAATAGAGATTCAATATTGGGATCCATTTCCTAAAAGTAAAGACTAGTAATAAATAGAGGAACTGTTCCCTTGAATAAATATAAGGTGAGAGATCCTGTTTCCATAGTAGCAAAAGCTTCTGGCCTTTTAAGTAGTCTTTCTTTGGCAAAGAGAGGACAGGAGAGACAAGCTAATGGAGAAAAGCTAGCAGGGGGCAGAGGGGAGTACTTCCTCTCCTAGACAAGCTTGGAACAGGGATGACTGTACAAGGCAGAGGGTTCCAAGGCTCCTGTCAGAACTGCCTTCTATCCTAGTCTCCTTGGTAACTAGTATGGTACCTTAGCAGGTGTCCTCAGGAAATCCTGGGGTGGTCGAGGGTTCCAAGGCTCCTGTCAGAACTGCCTTCTCTCCTAGTCTCCTTGGTAACTAGCATGGTACCTTAACAGGTGTCCTCAGGAAATCCTGGGGTGGTCGAGGGGGGCGATGAGCCTGCCCTATCTGCCTTCACTAACAACCTACAGCTATGGAGAGTCATCTCATTGGTTCACAGACTC
The DNA here is from genome assembly GCA_004026705.1 of Nesogale talazaci. Lineage (NCBI taxonomy): Eukaryota > Metazoa > Chordata > Mammalia > Afrosoricida > Tenrecidae > Nesogale > Nesogale talazaci. The sequence continues at coordinate 22,492 of PVJH01015772.1, read as the reverse complement.
GGCTAATGAAAAAGCTTAAGAACATAAGGCCTTCCTTACCCACTGTGCTGCATTCTGGGATGGGAAGAACCCTTTACAAAACTTTTCCCCAACATGAGCGACCCCTCTGAACTGCCATTCAGAATAGGGTTACTTTAAACATCACCACTATGGGGTAAAACCCAAACGATCCTTTTTCTATTTAAATATTTAAATCTTATACCAGGCACCACCACGGGAGTAAGCTTCAGCCATGTAGACTGGTGACTGTCCATCGTGGCGTGGTGACTTGCAGGAGAATGGTGTTGTCGCCACACCTCCCAGTCACAGCAGTCCTTAGATGGCAGGGTGGCTAATTCTGTGTGTCGACTTGGCTGTGCTGTGATGTCCAATGGTTTGTGGACTAGTTTTGCTTTTTCAAAGATTGTGTCTCCAGTGAAGATTTAAACAGTAGTATAGATGTTCATTCAAAGTGCTCATTGACATGGATTACATTCGTCAGGAGGCTTGCGCATGCTCAGTATTTCCATCCTGGCCGTCTCACTTCCATTCATTTTGTTTCCACCTCCCTAGTTGTTTCATAAAGCCCGAGTGAGCATAAAGAAAGCAGATGACTTACCACAACGTGGGCGGGCTTCATCCAATCTACTGGAGGCCTTACTGTAAAAAGGGAATTTCCCAAGGGGATGTCCTGCCTCCAGAATAAAAATAGATGTTTTGCCATAAATCCATCCCTTTCCATTCTACCCATTAGCGCTTAACCTAAGAGTTCTGATACGCACACAGCCTGATGAGTGTGACTGGTTTTGTTTCTTTAGAACAGGCACTGACTAAGGCAGCTGGGCTGCCAGTCCTATGAAGAGAAAGAGAGGAAATTTATCTTGTGGTGGTTCTCATGCCCACTTAGAGTCATGAATTGGGGAAGTCAAGTTTATTGTATGAACATTTAAATACTAGGGGCTGTCGTAACAAAATGAAAGCAAAATGTCAGTGGTGACAGTTTCTGAGTGATAGAATCAGTCATGATTTTTATTGTATTTCCTGCATTCTCATAGTTGTCCTAATAAGCTAGTATGTGCTACACTTGTAGTCAGAGAAAGGGAAAATACCCTCTCTACGCAACTTCCCTGCACTGAAAACAAAGGTGCTTACTGAATCTTCTCTAATTTAAAGGCAAAGCCAAGGGATTGCATTGATTTAGATGAAACAGGCAAAATTTTTTGAAAGACAAAAACTATAGAAATGGATATAAGAAGGGATAGCAAAAATCTCTGTGGTCTTGTCTCTACGGAAGCATCCAGATTCATAAGTGAAATTTTTTTCAACAAAGAAAACTACATGTATGTCCATGTGGCTTCACTGGTAATTCTATAAAACACTTCAGAAAGAAATAATGTCAAAGTTACAAAAACATTTTCAAATCATGAAGTGGGGTTGGTGGGGGTGGGGAGTGGGGTATTTTTCAGCTCTTATTATAAGGTCATTATAACCCCATTATCCAAAACAGACAAAAACAATGACATGGCAAGAAAACTAAAGACCAATCTCCCTCACAGACATAAGTGCAAAAAGACTTTTGAATTAATTTATTTTTAATTGGGAGCTAATGTATATATATATATATACATATATATATCATATCATTCCATGGTTCAATCACGTCAAGCAGTATTGCACAATTGCTACCACAGTCAGTTTCCAAACATATTTTAACTTTCTGGACTCCTTGACATCGCCTCTCCTTTTAAAAAAAGTTAGCTAATGTAATCCAGTAATACATAAAAAGAAAGATATTTTTCTTTATGAAGACTGTTTTAGCTATTAAATGTTCTGTACATTTTCATATAAATTTTAGACTCAGCCTATATAATTCTATAAGAATTGCCTGCTAGCCCACATGGAAGACACATACCAGCTTGTGTGATCACAAAGTGGGGCAGTCATGTATTCGAGGTGTCAAATTTCATGATTGAGATGTAGGGATGGAGTCTAGCCTATTAATCTGGAGATAGCCATAGAGTAGGCAATGAGGCCTCCGTGTGGGCATGACTTTCTCCTGAGACTTCTGGGAAATCTCGCGGTATTTCCCTGGTGGAGATGAGATGCCATCTCCCCAGTTGCTGGGAGTCAGTCTCTGAGATCATGAACTATGGTCAAGACAAGATGGAGGCATCTGAGGAACTGAAGGAGCCAGAGGAGAAGCCACACGGCCTTACCCTGATGGAACCAGACCTCTGAAGCTGGAGAAGCCACGTGGAGACCCCTGCCAGCGCTGAGTTGCTTCTACTACCACTGGATGCTGTTAGATGGACCCTGAGCCTTAGAAGTGAGAAGTCATGGGGAGACCCCAGCCAGTGCCTGGATTCTGCACCCACTGACCTATGATTTTGTGAGTCGAAAGGAGACTTTATAGGTTGGCATTGGGCATATGGGCTAATTATGACTTTGAACTGGACTGAGTTGGCATACTTTTTCAATGTTCCATTTCTTTTGTAAATAAACCTTACCTTTATATCCATATGCGTGTCTATGAATTTGTTCTCTCGTCTACCCGGACTAACACACAAGGTATTGATAGGATCAGGTATCAGACATCAAAGACCCAGAACAAAAAATCATATTGATGTGAATGAGGGGATGTGAATGAGGGGATGAGTGGAGACTAAAAGCTCAACTGTGCACAATTGGGAAATTCCCTTACAGAAGGGTCACAAGGAAGAGATGAGCCAGTCAGAGTGCAATATAGCACCAATGAAACATACAACTTTCCTCCAGTTCTTTAATGCTTCCTTCCTCCACCCCCACTATCATGATTTCAATTCTACCTTACAAATCTGACTAGACCAGAGCATGTACACTTGTACTGACAGGATCCCATAACACAGGAAATCCAGAACAGATAAAGCCCTCAGGACCAATAATGAAAGTAGTCATAACAGGAGGGGAAGGGGAACGTGCGGGGAGACAATGATCTACATACAACCCCTTCCTGGGGGTATGGACATCAGAAAAGTGGATGAAATGAGACAGCAGTCAGTGTAAAACATGAGGAGTAAAATTATAAATTATCCAGGTTTCATGAGGGAGTGGGGTGGGGGGGTAGGAAATGAGGAGCTGATACCAAAGCTCAGGTAGAAAGAGAATGCTTTGAGAATGATGGTAGCAAAAAAGAAAGAAAATGATGATGGCAACATATGCACAAATATGCTTGACAAAATGGTTGTATGTTTGGATTGTGATAATAGCTGTAAGAGCCCCCAATAAAATGATTTTTTTTAAATCACCTGCTAATCTAAACTGACCTCTAAGAAAGGAATGCACACATTATGAATGAGCAGAAACACTAGTTACAAACACATTCATGCTGATGTAGGCTGAGTAATGGACTTCCAAAGAGACCTTGATCCCTGGAAGCTATGATTATGCTAAATGGAGTTAATATTGTCCTGGATTTTTCATATGAGACCAATGCAATCACAAGAGTCTTATAAAGAGGGAGACAGGAGAATTGGAGTCAGATAAGAAGAAGTGAGCATGGAAGCAGAGATTGGAATGATGCACTTTAATGATGGAGGAAGGAGACATGAACTGAGTATAAATAACCTATAGAAAATAGAGGACTTTAGGGCTGAGCCCCCGGTGGTGTAGTGGTTGTTCACAGGACTGTGACCCACTGGGTTGGAGGATCTAATCCAGCAGCAAGACTGGGCCTCCTACTCCCACCACCAGAGGGCAGCGAAAAAAAAAGAAAAACAAAATAGAGGACTTTAAAAAAAAATAGAAAAGACAATGAACTAGATTTTGTGGCTTGATTTAAACCCAATGAAACATATTCTGGACTTTTGACCTCTGATGTTGAAAGATAACACATTTGTATTGCTAAAACCCCTTAGTACATGGTTATTTATTAAAGAAGTAATGGGAAATTAGCACATACACACCTGCAGCAGCAGGAGATTTCTCTTCTTAAATTCTGGTTGGCAGCAGGTTATGGATGATAGTGAAGGTCCAACATCCATTTGCAGAGTCCCCACATAGATTAAGCCTCCATTGAATTCTTCCTGTTCCTTAACCAAAGATGTAGATAATCTTGACCTCAGGCAGAGTGCATTTGGAAAATAGATGACCTCCACCCCTCTCTACTCTGCCCAGGGAGAGGTAACTTCTCTTAGGGACTTGCCTGGTGTGTCCTAGATGGAGACCACCATCCTCGGGCTTGCCTAGTCATGGACCATGCCCTATCAGTCATGCCCTGACTGCCCTGGTCTTGAGGGCCTGGACTAATCTTGAAAGCCTTCTATTTGACATAATGTATATATCCCAATTTTGGCCAGGTTCCTCCTGCTTCTGAAGTCCACCTGTAACTGTGATATACTGATCTTTCATCAATCATGAACTCATGATAGGTCATTTGTTCCATGTGTATGCAGCTCATGTTCCTACTATCATTTGCAGACTCATTTTCATTTCTCTTAGGTTGCTACCTAGGAATAAAATTTGAGTATCACGTGGTAATTCTGTGTTTACATGTGTGAAGCACTGTCAGCATGTTTTCCAAAGCAACTGAACTGTCTCACATTTTCTCCAATACTCTATCAGGCTCTGATTTCTCCAGACGCACACTAGTGGGTGGCATCAAGTGGATTCTAACTCATGGTAACTGAACAGAGGAGAACTGTCCCATTGATTTCCCAGGCTGTCATTATTGTGATAGCTAATTGCCGCCTTTCTCCCACCCACACCCTTAATAGCACTTACTGTTCAGCTTTGTCCAAAGCTGAACATTTTTATGAAAGCGTACTGCTTCCACCCTTGCAGTGAGCATGACTGGCAAGTCCAAATTGCTGCTTTGTCCATTAGCAGATAGCTTAACCTAGTTATCCTACTATATGTCAAATGCAGTTGCACCATGATTCTGATTTACATTTCCCTGATAAGAAATCATGTTTAAATTCTTTTCACATGCATTTTTCCATATTGACCACTTGTATATTTTTCATGCAAGAGCAGTGTATTTTTTTTAGTGGTCGATCTAGGATTTACTATAGGCAAAGTTAAGTTAAAAAGTATTGCTATTAGGATTCGACTTTATACATACCAAAATCCTCACCCCCACTGCCATCGAGTCAATGCTGATTCACAACATCCTTATAGGACAGGGTAGAACTGCTACTTCTGAGGTTGTAACTCTCAGAAGAAAGCTTTGTCTTCCTCTGGAGTCATGGCTAGTGGTTTTGAACTTCAGACCTCTCAGATGTCAGCCAGCCTTAACCACTACACCACTCCGGCCCCTTCATTCACGCATGTGCGTGCTTATTCGAAATAACACATGTCTAAACATGATCCGTAGATGGTTGCAGGCAAATAACACATTATCCCTAGTTTTGTTAGGATGCCTTGCCACAAAAAGGTCTGGTCAAAGTAATGGTTTCAGAGAGATCGGCTGAAGCAGTTAATTTAGAGTAGAGAGGTCAGCACAGAAGATTATGGAAATGGTTTTTACAGGGGGAGATTCTAAAGAGATAATCTTGATAGTCTCAGAGCACATAGGATGTTCCTAAGGTGTTATTGGGAAGGATTTTTAAGAAAATTGAAAACTTCAGTCATAGAAAAAGGCCAGTAAAGTTAGGCTGAGGAATTTTTCTCCATAACAATCTACCTATTCAATCTTTGAGAGGAACAAAGGCTGTTCCACAAGAATTTCACTGGGAACCCAGACCCCATCCATCCACTCTGCTTTTTCCCCTTCAACCTTCTTTGAGTTTGATTCCCAAACTCACACAGCATTGAACGGGGATTTAATTTGGGAACTTTGAGGATGCCAAAACTGCCATTTTGACTTGGTGTCTACTGAAGAGCACCAAATACTTTGACGAAGGGTTAGAGACACAGTCATCTCACCTTTGGCAGGATATGTTGAAAAACAGTTTCACATTTGCATGTCTAGTTTTAATAGCAGTTTCTATGGTTTTAGAAATACTTTTTGATTTACCTTTACATATTTTAACTTTTTTAGAATCAGTTTTAGATGTATACTAGCTTAATTTAGAAATGTTACTACTTTCCCCTTTTCATCTTTTTTAGGTATTTTAGTTTTACTCACACACACACACACACACACACAAACACACAAACATGTACCAAAAACAACAACAACCCGGAATTGTGGGGGGCAGGGCAGAGATTTCATAGTACGAATTTTTCCTGCTAGGTGAGTATCCAGCAACTTAGTTAGTGCACCCAGTGACATCACCTGGGGAGGTTCTTTCTGGTCACAGCGATTTTTTTTTTTCATGAAAGCAGTTTTGCTCAGCCATGGTTTTTTTTGCGATGGCCAATTTAAGAAAATAGCATGTGGCTATGAAATTTTGTTTCCTGCTCAAGAGAAATACTGCAGAAATTTGTGATGTTGAACACAGCTTACAAAGACAGCACTTTGAGAAAAACTCACTGAAGGAGTGGTTTTTTTCCTTTCAAAAAGGTGAAATGTTGGTTGATGACAAACTGTGTTCTGTCAACTTCCCAAATGGTGGCGCATTTGGAGTTCATTCCACCAGGTCAGACTGTTAATCAAGCTTTCTTTGTAGAGGTTCTGAAAAATTTGCATAACAATGTGCAACCAAAAAAATGCTAATTTGTGGCAGATGGGGGCCTGGTTTTGCCACTAAGACAATGCCCCAGAACATGCAACCAACTTTGTGTGCCATTTTTGGGGGGCAAAAAACCACATGCCTCTCCTGCCCCATACACCTTACTCACCTGATCTCATTCTGTGTGGCTTCTTTTTGTTTTTGTGAATGAAGAGGGACATTAAAAGGTTTGATGACAGGCTGAGCCCCGGTGGCGTAGTGGTTGTGCACGGGACTGCAGCCCACTGGGATAGAGGTTCAATTCCAGCTCACAAGAGCAAAGGCTGGGCCTCCTACTCCCACCACCAGAGGGCAGTGGTGCCTAAAAAAATAATAATAATAAAAAAAGATTTGGTGACATAGAATAGGTGAAGAAAAAACAAGGGAGGTACTGTTAGCCATTCAAACATGAGTTTGAAAATGTTTCCAAGAATGAAATCACAGATTTCACAAATGTATTGAGTGTAATGGAGAGTGGTGTAAAGGTGATGAGGTTGGTTGTTTTGGTTTTTTAATGTAACTATATAGCTTTGGAAAAAAATCCATTTTGGAGGGTACTACCCCCTCCTATATTTGTAATATATTTGTCATTAACAGATCAAAGAAGATAAGTAGGAACAAAGTTCTATAAATCTAATGAAATACTATAGAATATATGATTTAGTTTATAGCATTAATAGACATAATATATATATGTGAGTATGTATGTGTGTTGCCTTTCTGTCTGTTAGAGGCTTACCAAGACATAAGTATACTTTTAATTATTGAATCATTTAATTTTGGGCTCATCTAACTCTTATCATGAGCAAGTCATACATCAATGGTATGCAGACCACATTTCCACACTTGCTGCCAACATCATTTTTGAAGCATCCTCCTTCTAGGTACACATTATTTTATACAACTAATATTTTAATCAGATAAGAGAAGATAAGAGAAAATATGCACTTATGTTTGTTTTATAATTACTTATTTATTGGTGCGCTCGTTTTCTTCATGTGGATTCAAAATACCCCGTAGGGCCACTTGGTTTCAGTTTGTAGAACTTCCTTTAGTATTTCTTATAAAGTGGACCTGCTAATAACAGATTTTCTCCTTTTTTGTTTATTTTGTAATACCTTTGTTTTGCTTTCATTTTTCAAAGATCTAGGATCCTTGGAGGAAAGTTAAGTTTTCCTGATTTTTTTGACCACTTTCCAGTCAACATCTGTTTTCCACGGTTCCTGTTGGAAATTCAGTTGCTTTTCTTGCAGAGGTTCCCTTTTAAATGATAAGCTGTTTTTCTCTCATAAATTCTAAATGTGTTCCCTAGTCTTTCCGCACTTATATTGTCAAGCTTTTCCGTGTGGATTTTGGTTTATTCTACTTGAACCTCACTGAGCTTCCTTAGCTGTGTGGGTTGGTAATTTTTAATCCATGGCTGGGGTGGGGGGGATTTTCGTCCATTATCGCCTCAGTGTTTCCACCCCATTTCTTCCTGGTGCTCTCTTCTTTCAGAACTCCCTTTACATTAATATGGGACTCATCCTGTTGCCCACAACCCCCTCATTTCCTTCATTCTTTAGTCTCTCTGATTTGGGGCTCATATAGACTTTATTAATCAGCTTCAAGTTCAGTAATTCTTTCTTCTACCAGTTTAAATCTATTGTTGGGCCCCTCTAGTGAATTCTCCATCTAAGTCTTAGAGCCATAAGAAGCCTATTTAAGGGCATTATTTGTTGACATCTTTTGGTTTGGGTTTTGAAGGAATACAAATCACTTGCTATCAAGCAGACGCCAACTCATTGTGACCCCAGCTGATCTCTCAATGGTCTTCGATAACTGATTTTATAAAATTACAGCACCAGATTGTTCTTCCAAGATGTCTTAAACGGCTCATCTTTGGGTCACTAACTGTGTCCTTTTACACCATGTGGGGAGTATTGGATATTTCCCCTGACTCCAGGAAAGCTCCTCACAACTGTCTCTTTCCTGGCCTCTTTCCTGAAAGGCAGAAGCTTACAATTTAGCCTAAACCTATATTGAATCTACACATCTCTTAACTGTATTTCATCACAAGCTGCACTGCCATGGGACACGTTGTCAAGCCCTATTGCAAATGGATTTGTTCTTCAGGGGCGAGACTAGAAGCTATTTGTTTTACAGCGTCTTCTCTCCTCAGGTAAAATCTCAGAGATAGGGCTCTGTAGCTGGAGTGGACAGAGTGGCACACTTCTGAGAAAACCCCTACTTTAGAAACTGGATGCTTTGTGAAGAGAAGGACCACGCCATCTGAAGCCTTCTTCCATGCCCTGGAACCACTGCCTTATGAGTACAGGGCAAGAGTACTTGGGGACTGAGCATCATTACCGGTGCCTCATCCAACGTAAAAGCTCACTTCTGTGAGTGAGGACTTAGAGCCTCCTCAGCAATGGTCACTGAAAGAGGGATGAGAAATGCTGACTTACTGCTCATCCTTGGAAGAGAGCTGCCCGACCTTGAGAAGGTGTGGGTCGGCAGAGCCCCGTGTTCTAGTCCAAACCAGTTAGAAGGGAGGTTTCTGCCTTGTTTAGCTGAGAAGGAGAGGGGCCTAAAGATTTACTGCAAATGCAATACATTGAATTACTATATATGAAAACTCATTCCTCTTAAAGAGTCTTTGTAGATATTCTTAAATACATATTTCTTCATGTGGGGTGGGTCCTTAGGAACATTCTAAAGGCTTTAGATATTTGGGTGTTTTTTTTTAATGATTGTACTACACAGTGAATGTACAGAGTGCCTCATGCTTTCATGTCAGAAATTGGTCTCCTCAACGAAGGATTTCCTCTCTACTCAACCTGTCAACTAACCCCATTGCTGTTAGGGGTCACCTAGTTGATTTGTTTTGGGTTTTTTTGTTTGTTTTTTTGTTTGTTTTTGTTGTTGTTGTTGTTGTTGTTGGGCATCACTGCTCTCTGGTGGTGGGAGCAGGACATCTAGTTGATTTTGACTCATAGCACTCACATAGCTCAGTAATAGAAAGGCAAACAATCCAGTGTAGATAAGGAAACGGAAGAACCAGCCTGCTCCTGTGTGGCCGGCGGAAAAGCAAGTCAGCACAAACATTTGGAAAGCGGTTCAGCAGTTTGATATCTTGCTAACGTTCTTTCTACCTTATGACCTAGCAACTTCATCCTAAATGTCTGTGAGAATTTGCATTGTGGCTTAATTTCTATTACCCCAGAAACAGCACAAATACTATCAAGAAAATAATAAATAAGAAAATAGTGATGTATGTATACAGTGAAGACGAGGAGTGAACTGATGATGCTTGCAACCACACGCCTACATCTCCAAAGCCTGGCAGTGAGTCAAATGAACCAACATATATGAGTGTGTAGTGTTTAATTATTTTATATGACATCCTAGAAACGTTAACCAAGTGGAAGACCAGAACAATGGTTGCTGTTAGGGGTGGGTGAGGGGAAAAGACTGAGTAGGAAGGGCACAAGGACATTTTGAGGGTGATGGTTTCTTGGTTCAGCATTGCGTGTGTCCAGACTACTGTGTGTCAACGGTCATAGAACTTTAACTCGTAGGTTGTGTGTATGTCACTGAACATAAATTATGCCAGGATTTAAATTGTTTTTGAAGGAAAACAAAATACAAAAAGCAAAGGGACTGGAGTCAGACACAAGGCACGGGGTCTTACAGGCTTGAACTCAAACAAGCAGCCACATAAGCAAGGACTCAACAAAGTCCACAGAGATAAAGCACACCCACTTACGTGATCCAGGGATAATGGTAATGAAATTCAAAGAAGATAAAGGGAAAAGCTTCAGAGCCCAAACTGGAAGCACCCAGTTTGTGGAAGACTTTGGGAGTCCCAAACCCATCTGCAGCGTATCCAGTCAGATGAAACCACTGGCAGATCCTCTGTAGCCACAGGCAAAATCTGGAGCAACCTTACTATCAAACACAGTTCCTCACAATCCTCATTATGTTGGATCACACTTGAAACTGTGTCAGCTGAAATTGTTCTCGGTGCAAGGATCTCTAGGTTGTTCCACAACAAATATTTCTTCCCTGGCTCTTAAAATACTGAGGTGGTCGTTTCTATTTTACACATTTTTTGTTGTTGTTGTTGTTGTTTTTTGGGGGGGCATCACTGCTCTCTGGTGGTGGGAGTAGGAGGCCCAGCCCCACTGCCGAAACTGAACCTCTGTCCCAGTGGGCCACAGTCCCGCGCACTACCACTACACCACCGGGGCTCAGTCCTATTTTACACATTTTTATCTCTTTATCTTACTCCTGTTTTATCCTTACTATATTATTTCTATTTTGTTCTTCACTGCTTTGTTGAGTTTACCAGTTTGAGAGTCACAGGAGTGGATGCATAGAGTTAAGAACTGATGCAGAAGTTTGTAGGGGCTGTGGCAGGGTATTGGGGACTGAGGAGATTTGGAGCGTAATCAACGAAGGCAGGAAAGGGAGGGAGTACTTGAACTGGGTGGGATTACACAACTCCTTTGAAAGGTGATTTAATCAGGGGAAAAAAGAAAATATTCTAAAATTGATTGTGGTAATGATTGTACAATCCTTCTTGATATGATTGAATGGTTGAATGATGTGATATGTGGATTGTGTATTTGCCAAGAAAACTGTGGAAAAAAAAAGAAAGGAAGAAGCTGAAATAGATGCTCATCTGTTTTATTAACACAGTGGGGAGGAGGGAAGAGAAGAAGAAATGCATTATTTTTGAAATGGAAGGGGTCTATCTGATGAAGACTTAGTAGGCTGGGCCTAGAGAGGCCCTAAGGATCCTCTGGAAAGCTTTATGGATAGCAAAGAGTTAAGATACTTTCTCATTTAAGAACTATATTCATAACCCCCCAAACCCTTGTGTACTTTTTTTTAGTGACCTCTTACCACTGCCCACAACTGCATCAGTAGGTAACATCATGATAGATAGATAAAAGGTTAAAGTTGTCATGAATTTTGTCCTGCTCAGATCCACAATCAATGCTCATGGAAGGAACAGTGAAGAAACCAAGAGACTCATTGTCTTGGGTAAATATGCTGCATAAAACATCTTCAAAGTGTTGATGGTATTTTGAGAACTAAGGGACCACCTGACCCATGCCATCATATTTTGTATCACCTCATATGCATGTGAAAGTTGGATGCTGAGTAAGGACAACTGAAGAAGAATCAATGAATTCGAATTATGGTGCTGGCAGAAAAATTCTCAAAGTACCATGGACTGTGTGCTAGTCTGGGTAGACTAGAGAAACATTCCCAGACATGCATATGTGTATAAGAAAAAGCTTTATATACAAGAGCAATTGAATGTTGAGAAAACATCCCAACCCAGTCCAGATCAAGTCCATAAGCCTGATATTAGTTTATATGTCCTACACCAATCTATAAAGTCCTCCTCAGACTCACGAAACACATGCAATGGCATCAAATGCAGGATGATCACAGGCCAGTGTGTGGAAAGTCTTGTGGATCCAGTGGCATTGTAAGCATCTCAGCGCTGGCCTCCATGGGGTCTCCATGGGGCTCCTCCAGCTCAGGGCACTAGCGTGGTTCCATGTGTCTTGTCAGCAGCAATATTTTCCAAAGAGTGAGAAAGTGAACTGCCTTCAGCGAGCTATTTACCTCTTTTGGGACTCCAAATGAGGTTATCAATCTGCTGCCTGATTGACAGGCTGAAGTCCACCCCTTCACTCTTAATCCTCTCAAATGGACAACAGATTATGTAACCACCGCAGTCTGCCAATAAAACAAACAAACCTGTCTCGGAAGAAGTATAGCCAGAATGCTCCTTAGAAGCAAGGAGAGCAAAACTTCCACGTTTGTACTTTGGATATGTTATCAGGAGAGACCTTAGGAAAGAAGATCATGCTTGGTCACGGGGAACAGCAGTGAAAAAGAGAAAGACCCTCTGCAAGATAGCTTGACCCAGGGGCTGCCCACATCACCACTGTGAGGCAGACTCAGACTAAGCAGCATTCTGCTCTGTTGGACAGGACAGGATCCCTCTTGAGTCGGAACCAACTCCATGGCCCCTAACAATGACAGCTGTCCGGCATTTTCCCTGAGACTCCTGAAATGTGGTGGGCCCTTAGGGGAGCCCTAATAGTAGTAGCCCTAGTGCCATAGTAGCTTACAGACCGGGCTGTCCACCACCAGGTCAACGGTGAACGCCTCCAGAGGCTCCTGGGGAGAAAGAGGAGGCTGCCTGCTCCTGTGAAGATGTGCCGTCTCAGAAACTCACAGAGGCAGTTCTGCTTTGTCTTCCAGAGTCGCTATGAGTTGGAATTGAGTCGACGGCAGGGAGTTTGGTTTGAGGTTTGCGGGGTTCTCAGTCCTTGGGTCGAGCCTGTGCAGCTGGGATGAAAGACGTCCTGGGAAGACCCTCAACAGGGTGGTCTTTTAAGAGCTGGTGATTTTTTTTTTTTTTTGCATGCCCCTGGAATAAAGTAAGTCTTCCTGGAGAAATGTGAAACAAAACTTCAAATTCTTCAGGCTTCTAGACTTACCAGACCCATTGAAACTACAGGATTACTGAGTAAGTGTATCCCAAATTAACTTAGGGCTCTCCACAGGAGACGGTGGCTTTGTTAGCGTCTGAGGTCAAAAAGTCCATTTTAAGTCAAAAGCAACCTCTGCATCAGGAATGTAGCCCATCATGTTCCACTGTAGCCTGGGAAAACTGCTTGGTATACAATTTCAGAGAACAATTCTCAGTTACTTGCCTCAGGGTTTTGCTTACTACTTCGGGAATCCAGTCCAAAGCAAATACTCAAAACCTATGCTTGTCCTCTCTACGTTACGGAAAGATGGCCTCATGATTGTTTCATTTCAAATACGCTTTGCCATTTGACAGTCCCCAAGGCTGCTGTCCTGCGATACCTTTTAAACCTGGACGTGAAACTACTTCCTGAAGCCACCTTTAAGAGCAGGTTCTTGGGGTCCCTAGAGGGAGGTGGTTCACACTGGGTGATAACTGTCAGAGTGGGTAACCCCACCATGACTGTTTTGACATTTTTCCCATGCTGCTTCAGCATAAATTTATTAAGTTTTAGAAAATGTCCCTGTACTTAGCTATAAACAACTAAAACATGTGTCAACGTGCCTACACAGCTCAAACCCTTTTTGAACTTCTCAGGCACTCTGGTGAGAGCTTTTCATGACCCAAGGGCAGTGTTGATGGGAAGGACCTGGCTTTGTCTTCATGGATCCAAGCAACTGCTATTGTTTCCTGTGCTGCTGGTATTTTTATCGTATGAACACTAAACCCAGAGCCTGAACAACGGCCGCTAAACACTACTCCTTCTGGAAATGGAGATGATAAAACATGTGTCAGCAACCATTTTGGTGGAGAAGAAACAATCTCCGTGTGTGTGTGTGTGTGTGTGTGTGTGTGTGTGTGTGTTCCCAGGCATCTATGTACGGTAGCAAATGGAATATACCTGTCACATCCACGCATCTCCCAGAAAATCTTGGGCTGAATGTAAGCTGTCTGAGGGCAGCACCCTGATGCCTTATACAGCAGATTCAGCAAGAGAGCCAAAGGCTACCCTCTTTCTTTGATCAAATAACATTTTATTGGCACACAGCTCCCCCCCACTTAGTGTCCATGGCTCCTTCCACACAACAGTGGCAAAGCAGACTAGTCATGACAGAAGCGGAGTAGACTGCATAGTACTCTCTGGCGTGTTCATTTGCTGACTTCTGTGGAAGAGCCCAAGATAGCGAGGACTCTAGAAATTCTCTTCTACTTCCATTTCCTCCTCCTTGTTATGAAGAAGAATCAACAATACCAGCAATAAAAAACCCCAAAACCAGAGATTCCAAACACTTTGGATTTCACTTTAGCCAACCAGTCTTCATTGCCACGAAGAAACTGCAGCCTAGAATGGGGTAGGAAAAGCCGTGCTGAAATACCTGCCCTGTTTTCCTTGTCTGTAAAGTTGGGGTATTTCAAGAATTAAATCTGTTCAGAGGTGAACGTCAGTCGTAGCGGGAATTGCGATTGGCACAAAGTTCTGTTGTGAGGACTGATATTGTTCTCTCTGTCTCTCGACAGGCTTCTCTGGAAAGAGAGGGTCCAAGGGAAGGCTCCAGACAGACAAAGAGACAAGCAAGACAAGCAGCTAAAGGTCCTGCTCTCTTAAGAGCTTGGCCCCAAAGGCTGCTGGTTGGTGTCCTCCTCCCAGCATCCCAAACCCCTGGCTGGCCACAGCATCACAGCATCGCCAGCAGCAACACTCCTCCCTGCCGGCCTGGCTGCTCCCCTCCCCCTAGTCATAGAATTCAGACAGTCACAGGGCTCTTGGGCTCTGAACTCCCAGAATTCTGGCTACCAGGAGCTGGCAGGGGCCCAGGAGGCAGGAGGGCCTCCGATCCACATCCAGAGGCCCCAGCCCTCCCATTTCACTTGGGGCTGCCTTGCGAAAGCTCCAGCCTCCGGCCCGATTTGGAGATTTTCTCCAGGCCACAGCCTTGCTTCCTGAGGGAAAGTGTTCAAGCCCAGCGAGCCTCAGGAATGGGAGTCTAATCAGAGCCACATGTCGAGAAAACCTCCAGGCTGGGCCTGGTCCTTGTTCTCCCTTCTAAGGCAACGCCCATGCTCCTCTCCCGGGAATGGGCAGGAGAGGACTAGTCCACAGAGGGTGTTCCTGTGAGGTAAACCTGCCAGTCAGGGTCCCTCCCAATCCCATTCCTGAGGATAGACTCTCTAAAAGCTCCTCTCAGACACCACGCCAAGGAACCTCCACGGAAATGGAGCTGTTGTTGCTATTTCCTTCCCCACATGCAGTCAATGAGCAAGGGACCACTGAACTCAGGAGACTGTGAAGAGAGGCGAGGAGGGCAGCAAACATACAGAAAGGAGGAAGCAGGACCCCCTGTGAGTCCCCCCAGGCTGAGAGAGGGAGAGGCCCTCCCCAGAGCTCCCTGTCTGGGAGCAGAAACATGAGGCACCCGCGGGATATAAAAGGCATAAGGCAGAAACGTATTAACAAGAACGTAATTAGTAGCAGCTGGACAGAGCTCTAAGGGGGCTTATAGCCCATTGTTGTAGCCCTGACTCTGACAGTTGAGAATGCTGTCTGGGGAAGTGAGAAAATTCCTCTTTGACAATTTTGGGAACCAAATTCCCGCCAAAGGAAAGATATCTGGCAATAACTACAGGAGTTCTGCCCACCCTTTCCCTACCACGAGATTCAACACATCTTTAGTAGGTACTTATGCTGCTGACGCTGTTATAAAGTACCGCCCAGTCAGCTTCAACGGGCATGATCACAGAAAGAACCACTGCTGGTCCTGCGTTGCCCTCACAAGTCACAATTGTTCTTTTCCTGGATGTCATCTTTGCAGCCACTGTCAGCCCATCTCGTGGAGGGTCTTCTGCTCCTCTGACCATGTGTTTTACCAAGCATGATGGCCTTTTCCAGGGACTGGTCTCTCCTGATTATGTGTCCAATGTATGTAAGACATATGAGGGATTACCCCCTTCAAATGGAGAAAAGCTCCACTGGGCAGAGCTTTCATAGTATGCATGTTTATCCCTAGGGGAGCATCAAGCAACTTGCTCTGTGTTGGTGAACCCAGTGGCATCTCCTGGGAAGGTTCTCCCTGGTCACAGTAAATTGTTTCATGAAACCATCTCATTTTTTGTGATGACTGATTTAAGAGAACAGCATGTGACTTTGAAATATTTTTTCCTGTTCTGGAAAATAATGCCGCAAGAACTGTTGTGATGTTGAACACAGCTGACAAAGACAGCACTATGGAAAAAACTGAAGTGCACAAGTGGTTTTCTCTTTTCAAAAAAAGGTGAAATGTCAATAAACAAGTGGCCATCAAGCTACGAAGCAACAAAGTCCACGTGAAAGAAGCATACCAAATAGTGTGATCATGAGGTGTCGGTAGGATCAGGTATCAGGCGTCAACAAACAAAAAATCATATCATTTTGTGCTCACCTTCCAGTATAATCACTGAAGACAAATGGGTACATGAACAAATGTGGTGAAGAAAGCAGATGGTGCCCGGCTATCAAAAGAAAGAGTGTCTGGGATCTTAAAACCTTGAAAGTAAACAAATGGCCATCCAGCTCAGAAGCAACAAAACCCACATAGAAGAAGCACATCAGCCTTTGTAATCACTGCTTGCTGATGGGATCAGGTATCGGGCATCCAGGAACAAAAAATCATATCATTGTGAATGATGGAGAGTGTAGATTGGGGACCCAAAGCCCATCTCTAGACAACTGGACATTCTCTTACAGAAGGGTGACAGGGAGAAGATGAGCCAGTCAGGGTGCAGTGTAGCAATGACAAAATATACAACTTTCCTCTTGTTCTTAAATGCTTCCTCTCCCCTCCCCACCCCCCCACCCAACTAACATGATTCCAATTCTACCTTACAAATTCGGCTAGACCAGGGGATATACAATGGTATAGTTAGGAACTGGAAACACAGGAAATCCGGGACAGATGGTCCCCTCAGGACAAGTGGTGAGAGTAGTGATACTGGGAGAGTGGAGGGAAGGTGGGGAAGAAAGAGGAAAGCCAATTACAAAAGTCTACATATAACCGTTTCTCTGGAGGACAGACAACAGAAAAGTGGGTGAAGGGAGATGTTGGACAGCATAAGACATGACAAAATAATAATTTATAAATTGCCAAGGGTTCATGAGGGAGGGGGAACCAGGGAGGGAGGGGAGAAAATGAGGAGTTGATACCAAGGGCTCAAGTAGAATGCAAATGTTTTGAGCATAATGGCAACATATGTACAAAAGTGTTTGACACAATGGATGGATGGATGGATTGTGATAAGATTTGTATGAGCCTCCAATAAAGTGATTTTTTAAAGGTGAAATGTCAATTGATGACAAACTTCATTCTGGACATCTGTCAACTTCCCAGATGGGCAAAATATCTAGCTTGGTGGAGCTCCAGATGGAATGACCATGATAAACCTTGGGACCAGGAAGTGGCACCCCATCTGACTCAACCAGGGGACACTCCTGGAGGTCAATGAACAGACCTTGAATTACTTTCATGTTTTTATATTATATATATGTATGTATATATATATATATATAAGACATTGGGGGTTTTGTTGTTGTTGTTATCATTGTTTTATTTTCTTTGGTTGCTTCATTTTAGGAAGCCTTTTTTTGGTGCATATTGTTACCTTTGAAGGTTTATCTAGACAAGATAGACTGGATGAACAGTCTGGAGGCGAAAACGATGGGACTGAGGGTTCTGGAGTGCGGGCCATGGGAGAAGGAGAGGAGGGGGAAAGGAGATGGTGTTGACCAGCTCAGGGATAAGGGTATACTAATTGATCCAAAATTAGAGAAAAGGTGCATGAGAGAAGTGCAGTAGGAATTGACCAAGGGTAATGTAACAGAGAGAAAATAATGAAACCCAATGGAGGCTGAGTATGATAGTGGGGCAAGAGGGAAGTAAAAAGAAATAGAGGAAAGAACTGGGAGTAAAGAGCATTTATAGAGGTCTAAATACAGGCAGGTACATAGGTGCATATGTGACAACGGGGGAATTAGATCAACGAAATTATACATATAGGCTTAGTAGTAGAACAGAACATGGGCACTGGACCTCCACTCAAGTACTTCCTAAATGCAAGAACACTTTGTTCTATTAAATTGGCATTCCATGATGCTCACCTTCCCTACCCGATCACTGAAGACAAAAGTGTGCATAAGCAATGATGGTAAAGAAAGCTGATGGTGCCTGGCTATCAAAAGATGTAGCGTCTGGGGTCTTAAAGACTTGAGTAAACAAGCGGCCATCCAGCTCAGAAGCGACAAATCCCATATGGATGAAGCACACCAACGTGTGGATCATGATTTGTCAAAGGGATCAGTTATCAGGGTTTAAGAACTAAAAACCATAACATTGCGTGTTCGCTTTCCTGATATGCTCACTGATGACAAATGTGTGCATAAGCAAATGTGAAGAAAGCTGATGGTGCCTGGCTATGAAGAGATATAGCGTCTGGGGTCTTAAAGCCTTGAGTAAACAAGCGGCCTTCCAGCTCAGAAGCAACAAAGCCCACATGGAAGCACACCAGCCTGTGTGACCACAAGGTATTGAAGGGATCCCGTGCTAGGCATCAAAGAACTAAAATTATATCATTATAAATAAGGGGGAGTACAGATTAGTGACCCAAATCCCATCAATAGGTGAAGCGACATCCTCTTACAGAGGGGTTACAGGGAGGAGATGAGCCAGTTAAAGCACAGTATAGTAACAATGAAATATGCATCTTTCCTCTAGTTCTCAAATGGTTCCTCACACCCACTATCATGCTTTTGGTTCTACCAGACAAGCCTGACTAGAAGAGGGGATATACACTGGAGGTGGAAACATGGGGAACTTAGGATAGATATTCCCTCAGGATGAGTAATGGGAATGGTGAGACTGGGAGGGTGGAGGGAGGGCGGAGTAGAAAGGGGGAACTAATTTCAGGGACCTACATATAACCTGCTTTCTGAGGCATAGCCAACAGGGAAGTGAGTGAAGGGACACATTGGACAGTGTACAATATGAAATAGCAATTTGTAAATTATTAAAGGTTCATGGGTGTAGGAAGGAAGGGAAATATGGGGATCTAGAACTGGGGGCCTAAGTGGAGGGAGGATATTTTGAGAGTGATGATGGCAACAAGTGTGCAAATGAGATCTGCATACAATTGATGTATGTATGGATCGTGAGGGGAGGTGTGTGAGTACCCAATAAAATTATTCATTAAAAAAAGGGGGGAGGGGATAGCTTTTTTTTTTTTAAAGGAGCTTATACCAAGGTCTCAAGTAGAAAATGTTTGGAAATGTATGTGGCAACGTGTGTGCAATTGTGCTTGATACAGATGATGTACGGAATGTTATAACTGCAAAAGCCCCCAATAAAATCTTTTTTTTTTTAAGAAAAGGGGGTGAGAGGGACAAAGGAGCTTATACCAAGGGCTCAAGTGGAAAATGTTTGGAAATGAATGTGGCAGCATGTGTGCAGATGTGCTTGATTCAGATGATGTATTAAATGTTAGAGTAGCTGTAAGAGCCCCCAGTAAAATTATTTTTAAAAAATATCTGGCTTGTAGTGCATTTGGAGTCCATTCTCCCAGGTCAGATTGTTAACCAGGTTTTCTATTTAGAGGTTCTGAAAAGACTGTGTAACAGTGTACCACAAAAGAGGCCTGATTTGGGGGACTGGTTGTGACACCCTGGCAATGCAACTGCTCATGCAGTCATCTCAGTGTGCTTCCAGTTTGGGGCAAAAACCAACATGCATCTCCCGTGCCATGCACCTTACTCACCCTGCAACTTCTTTTTGATTCTGAGAATGAAGATAATGACTTGATGATGTAGAAGAGGTGAAGAAAAAAATGAAGGAGGTGTTGTTAGCAGTCCAATTAGAGTTTGAAGAATGGAGTAGCAGACTAAACAAATGTACTAAGTGTAATGGAGAGTACTTTGGGGATGATAAAGCTGTTTTGTAGAAAAAATTAAATTCATAGCTTTGAAAAAAATCTGGGGTTTTTTTTGGCGGGGGGGACCCCTCATAATTTAGCCATCCTTGCTTAGTGGATCATTCAGGCAGTACTTTCTTCAAGACAGATTTGTTTGTTCTTCCAGAAGTCCGTGATACTTTCAATATTCTTAGCCAACAAGGCATTAATAAGTGCTTCTGTGTCATATCAGACATGCCTCCTACAATCTCAAATGGGAGGGCAATATTACTCCCATTGTAATGATTGCAATACTTAACTTCCAAGAGTTATGCAATTTGCATAAGGTGATACAACTTACAAATAATTCTTTATGACTCTCCCACATCAAATGAAAGCTGTTTTTGCTTGGGGAGGGGAGGGGGGCTATTCAAGAGGACCACCCTACTGCAATCAATCCTTTATTCTTTCTCTAGTCTCTGTTCTTAGGGTGGTTTAGCTGTCATTCTGGGGGGTACTTCTGGACATCAGGAACTATGCAATATGGTTCACATGCTACTCTTTGAGGGTACAAAGACAGCCTCCTTTTTTTTTTCCCCCGAACTCAACACTCAGATTCTTAAGAGACCTTCCCTCATTCTTGTTCTGAATCTGTTGCTATGGCCTCAGAGGAAATTTAAGCTAGGGTGAGGGTGGGAGGCCACTGGTAGGATCTTCACCAGTTCATTCAAATATTCGACCCCTGCTATTTACTTAACCCAATACTCATCTCTGCTGAGGGTCCCAATGAAGACACAGGAAACAGCTCCATCCTGAGCCTCTTTCAAGGAGATTGTAGATATGGAATCAGATAACTACATAGGACACACAGATCATGGACTGAGAATGATGATGCTAGATGCAGGTCCAAGCTTAGGGCAGGACTAGAAGTCCCAAGAGTGCTGGTGTGGATTCTTAATAGAGAAGCCAAGTCTTGAAGGGAGAGAGATGAAAGGATGGAGAAACGTCTAGGGGTAAGATGGTAAGGGAGGGACAGGCAGGCCTGTCAGGGCACCAGTGTGACTGAAATCTGGGAGGTAGACTCAGGATGGGGGCTGGTCAGCAGCTGAAAAGCCAGTCAAGGCACAGGGAGTGATTATGGGGAAGACAACAGAGCTGTTGTCTGAGGTTTAGAGACTGAGCACCTCAATGTAGCATAACCCCTCAGTTCTCTACTAAATAACACCAGAAAAATCCATGCAGATTCTTCACCAACTATAGTGAGACCTAACCCCCTTTCAACTTCTGAGTCCCTGGGTGCAAAGAGCCTCACAGCCTGCATAGGAGAGATGAAGTAAAGTCCTTGTGTAGGTTTCTGGGGTCATCATATTTTTCCTTAAGGAGGCCCAGAACTGCCTTTACCTCTCCACTTCATTTTCTCCTCCCACCACTTCTCCCTTTGACCCACCCAGCCTGGCTTCTGGCCACCCAGCTTGACTCTGGGCCCATTCTTTTTTTGAAAATTAAAACTCTTTTAATTAAACCATTAGGAAAATATATCACAACTTTCAAACAGCAAACGGACAGGTTGTATTATCACTTCAGGTATGAAGTTGGTAGAAGGTGACATGTCCCTTATGGAAATAAGGTGACATTGAAGCATGAACACTACAAACTCTGAGGCTTTGGGAAGAAAGTGGTATTTGGAAATGGAGTGGCCGGCCTTCTTTGCTCTAAGAGTCACAGGTCTCCCTTACCCCCAAGTCACTCAGTTTTTCTTCCTCGACTTTCCTGTTGCCAAAGAGACTGGTTTAATAGGATGCTGATAATACAGGGGCTAAGAAAGCAGTTGGACATGACACCAGGAAAGACCCATCAGTTAAAAAGACAATCTGTTCAGGAGAGGGCCATTAGAAATGAAACCCTCAGTGAGACAGACTGCTACAGTGGGTTCAGACACACTGCACAGGCTTGGCAAGATTTTGTTTTGTAAAACAAAAGGCCATCATGAGTTGGGTCGACTCAATGAACAAGGAAGTAATGTCATGTTTAGGCTTTCATTTCTTTCGGCAGCCAAGTTTCCCTCTTACTGTTCATTCCCAGTTACTGGTACCCATACCACCAACAAAACCCCTTTTCTTTCAAGGGGAAGATTGTCCTGTCACTCTACTGCACACAGCTTTGGGGCCACCTGGATGGCCAGTGAGAAGGAAGCTCTAACTCCCACAGCCAGAGTGACAATCTGTCATGTTTCTGCGTAGACTCTGTGCTGACAGATTCCATGTGTGAGAATATCAAGAAAAGCCTATCTTGATGAAGGCCAAATGAGCCTTTCAAAGAGCTTATCCAAACCACCCCGTCTCCTGACTTGACAACTCAATCAATGTTGGGCCCTTGTATATAAAACCTACATTTCCGTTTTCCTCTTCTGAATTATCGCTCTCATGGATTTTGT
>PVJH01015771.1:0-52499 GCA_004026705.1 Nesogale talazaci | reverse complement strand
AGCTCTTATCACAGCTCATACATCCATTGTGTCAAGCACATTTGTACTGATGCTGCCATCATCATTTCCAAAACATTTTCTTTCTACTTGAGCCCTTGTTTTCAGCTCCTCACTTTTTCCCACTCCCTTCCTCCCTCATGAACCCTTGGCAATTTATAAATTATTTTGATATCTTAAACTAACCACTGTCTCCCTTCACCCACATTTCTGTTGTTCGTCCCCTTATGTGTGCATGTGGGGTGGGGGGCAGGCAGTTAATATGACAATCATTGCAACTAGTTTTCCCTTCCTCCCCCATCTCCCCCCACCTTCCCCCTATCCTCATGGTATCACTTCTCCCATTATCTATTTATCTGTCCTGGATACCATGTGTGGAGAGCTAGTATCAGTACCAATGTACATGTTCTGGTCTAGTTGGATTTGTTAGGCAGAACTAGGGTCATGATAGTGGGCAGGGAAGGCGCTCATAATTATAACAAAGAAACCCTGCACACAAACGGGGTTATATTCACAGACATAAGGATTAAGGTGTATAGGTTATAGTTTGTTTGCTTTTATTTTGAGGGGAGGGGGACACAGTTAAATGCATGTCAAATACATTATGTGTTTCACAGCTAGTACATACTTAATATTTTAATCGACTTTCTTTTCTGAAACTTTACTATCAGCTTTACTTTCAACTTAAGCAATAACATCTGGCAACTCATGGGGTCAATCAACTGACTATCTGCTTTTTCAAGAACATATTAGAATAGACACACAGTTGGTCAAAGTACATCATGTAGGTGAAGACTCGACAATCGCCTTGGGTCCATACCAACGTGGAGTTCCTTGGCAGCGTGGTGAACGTTTGACAGCAAAGTCGAAGACTGGAAACTGGAACCCACCCAGAGGCACTTCTGAAGAGAATCAGCCATGGCAAAGTCCTAGAGCACTCCTCAGACACAAGGGTGGCGATGGTTTTTGTTTCTGCTTTGTTTCAACTGACAAGTGGCATCCACACCAGCCTTTGGGAAATCCCTCCTCTCTCCACATCTTCGTCAGTCACCACCGCCTTACTGGAATTAGCCGAACAGTCACTCTGGTGTGTATCTCTCTGCAATCTCCCGTCCTGACAATGACCACCAAGTCAGAGCAACCCCTCTACAATGAAAGCTGGATGATGCGTACAGAGGGCTGACAAAGCATGTACAGGTAATGCCACTCTCCAGACTGCCCACACCACAACACAGAATATTTGTAAAACCAACACTTTGATAGTGCGATCATTCTACCTTACAAATCCAGGTAGACCAGAGGATATACACGAGTACAGATAGGTACTGGAAACACAGGGAATCCAGGGCAGATGACCCCTTCAGGGCCAATGGTGAGAGTAGTGATACCAGGAGGGTGGAAGAAAGGTGGGTAGAAAGGGGGAACCGATTACAAGGATCTACATATAAACCCCTTCCTGGGGGATGAACAACAGAAAAGTGGGTGAAGGGAGATATCGGACAGTGTAAGACATGCAATAATAATTTAAAATTTTCAAGGGTTCGTGAGGATGGGGGGAGTAGGGAGGGAGGGGAAAAATGAGGAACTGATACCAACGGCTTAAGTAGAAAGGAAATGTTTTGAGAATGATGAGGGCAACAAATGCACAAATGTGCTTGACATACAATGGATGGATTGTGTGTGATAAGAGCTGTATGCACTCCCAATAAAATGATTAAAAATAATAATAATACTTTGCTGTGTTTGGGGTGAACATTTACATAGTAACTAAACCAAAACTCAAACTCACAGCCGTCCAATCCATTCTGACTCACAACCATCCTGTAGGGCAGGATACAACCGTCCCTGTGAACTTCCAAGACTACTCTTTACAGGAGTAGAATATATCTCCTTTCTCCTGAACAGCAGCTGGTGGTTTCAAACTGCTGACCTTGGGGTTAGCTCATCAATGCAAAACCACTATGCCACCAGGGTTCTGCCTAGAAAATTAGGTTCCCATCTAATTACTTTTACATAAATTGTTCTGTTAAATTACCTATGTGTTTCACAATGTAGCCACACTCTCATTATTTCTGTTCTGGTTGTTCTGTTTCTAGTCATCTAGTTTCCCTGCCCCTTTCCCTTCCCATCTTTGCTTTAGAACTTTGGCTTCATAGAGCTGATTTTTTAAATTAATTTTTTTTGTTTTTGTTTTTGGGGCATCACTGCCCTCTGGTGGTGGGAGTAGGAAGCCCAGCCTTGCTGCTGGATTTGAACCTTCAACCCAGTGGGTCGCAGTCTCGTGCACAACCACTATGCCACCGGGGCTCAGCCCTTAATTTAAATTTTTTTTAAAAATTGTGACAGGGCTGAGCCCCGGTGGCGTAGTGGTTGTGCGCGGGACTGCAGCCCACTGGGTTGGAGGCTCAATTCCAGCAGTGGGGCTGGGCCTCCTACTCCCACCACCAGAGAGCAATGATGCCCCCCCAAAAAAATTGTGATATAGATGAAGGTTTACAGAATAGATTATCATTAAGATGTTTTTAAAATTAAATCAACAGAGCAATAGCTTATTTGGAAACCAGAACAGGGATGGACAAATATTTAGTCTTGAGAAAGACAAATCCCAAGCCAGCAAAGAAGTAACAAAACTTTAGTTGAAGGAAGCACACAAAGAGAATGTAGTCTCCAGATGTCTCTTAAAGCGGAGGTAAAATTGGGACTACAACAGAAAGAGTGGTTGAAAGGCTGATGAAGAAGTGAATACATCTCTAGATTTCCATCACTTTTTGTTTGGAAAACTGCCTTCCTTTGACCCAACTCCACGAGCAAATTGGAAGCTTATTCTTTGAAGATGGTGAAAGACAGACTACTTGGACTACATACACTGAAAATCCAAGGGTAAGATGATGTGTATGGAATGTTTACACATGTGATAATGTGATGTCAATGGTTTACTTTAAACAATTTGGGTGGGATGGGTGTGTGTATACCGAAAACAAGAAGGACCATGCATTGAAACCCGTGATAGGTTCTTGATATTGTTGTAATTTTGTATACATTTGAAACTTCCTATAACAATACTCTTTTAAAAAGTTATGGTGAGTGTAATTCCTCATTTGCCTACTAGAATACATGCAACCGTGCATAATACCAGCCTAAGATGATACTTCTAGCTCAAAAGAAAAGACCAGAAGATTTTGAAAATGGAATCTCCTGGGAAACAGCCAATATGATCACCCAGTAAGGAAATTCACATAGGCAAGCACACTCATGAATATAGAGTGCCAGTCTGAGCTTTTGTTCTTTAATTTTAAATATGAGCAAGTAGTTGAGAATCACATTTGAGGAAAATTTTGAATGTAACCCAAAAAACCCGAAATACAGACAAACAAAGAGAAAGAGGAAAACGAAGACCATAAAAAGGAAGAAAGCTGGGGGAAGGGACGGCAGGCGCCATGTCGGGCCGCAAGAGTGGCAAGAAGAAGCCCCTGAAGCAACCCAAGCAGCAGAACAAGGAACTGGACGAGGAAGACAAGGCTTTCAAGCAGAAGCAGAAAGAAGAACAACAGAAACTCCAGGAGCTGAAGGCGAAGGCTGCGGGCAAGGGCCCCCTGGCCACAGGTGGAATTAAGAAATCTGGCAAAAGGTAAGCTGTTCTTAGTGATGGAGGCCATGATGACGCTTGATTCCGTTCCTGTGTAAACATCTGCATTCCCTGCTATCACATTTGTTGCCACTTAGAGTTAGAATGAAATGTTGTCTTGGAGCCTGCTGTACATTTAAGAATAAACTTTTGTAAAAAAAGGGGAAAAAAAGGAAGAAAGCTTTTTTTTTAGAAGAAAACTTTTAAAAAAACAACACAACAGAAAGATAGCACCCATTAAAAAGAAGAACAGCATGCTATAAAGTGGAACATTAGGGGAATTAAATGGAACTACTGGAGATAAAACTCAATGACAGAGAATTTTAAAAATCAATAGAAGAGTTAAGGAAGCCTCACAGAAATAAAGCAAAAAGACAAAGCGGTAGAAAATAGAAATAGAAAACTTAGCATGTCTAAATTTGATTTGAGAACATCAGATCACATTATTTCTCTGCGTAAAATCTCTGGTGGTTCTTGGAGCGAGTACAGCCACCATAATTAGCTCAGGGGGACCTTCGTGAAATACAGTTTCTGCTGTTGTCAGGTGCCAACAAGTCAGTTCTGACCCACAGTTGACCCAAAGTACATCAGAACCAAACACTGCCCAGTCTTGCTCCTCACATTTGTTTCTGTACTTGAGACCATGGTGGCAGTCACTCTGTCAACCTGTCTCTTTGAAGGGCTTCCTCTCCTTCCCTGGCTCTCTGCTTGGTCAAGCACAATGGTCTTCTCCAGGAACTGGTCTCTGGACAAAATCTCACCATCTTTGCCTCTAAGGAACACTCTGGCCATGCTTTATCCTTTAAGGAGTCCAACTTTCAATCTTCTTCAACAGTGCCACAATTCAGATGCCTTGATACTTCTTCAGTCTTCCTTGTCCAAAGTCCGACTTCCACATGGATACAAGGCCATTAAAAACACCACGGAGTGGGTCTTCAAAGTCACTTCAAAGTAAATCCAAGTTTTTCAACACTGTAGATAGGTCCTGTGCAGTATCTTTTCCCAACGCCATGCATCGCTTGATATCTTCTCTGCTGCTTCCATGAGCACCGATTGTGAATTTGAGCAAGACAAAGTCCTTGACAACTTCCATCTTTCCTCCATTCATCATGATGTTACCTATTGGTCCAATGGTTATTTTCTTTATTTTCTTTACGTTGAGCTGTAATCCATACCGAAGGCTTCAGTTCTTGATCTTCATCAGCAAGTGCTTCAAGTCCTTACTTCCAGCAGGCAAGATTGTGTCATCTGTGTAGTGCAGGTTGTTAATAAGTTTTCCTTCAATCCTGGTGCTGCGTTCTTTTTCAGATAAGCCAGTTCTCTGATGGTTTGCTCAGCATACAAACTGAACAAGTATGAGGAGAGGATAGAGCCCCGATGCACACCTTTCCTGATTTTAAATTGTGCCGTATTTCCTTGTTCTGTGCACGCAGCTGCCTCTGCACTCATGGTCCAAGATCTTCATGCACACAATGAAGTGTTCTGGAATTTCCATTCTTCTCAAGGAATTTCCGTTCTTCTCATAAGCTATTTTGAGACACAGAGTCAAGTGCCTTTATATAGTCAATAAAACCAGTAAACATCTTTCTGGTATTCTCTGCTTTCAGCCAAGATCCATCTGACATCAGCCATAATATCCCTTGTTCCACATCCTCTTCTGAATCTGGTCTGAACCTCTGGCAGTTCCCTGTCAATGTACTGCTGCAACCATTGTTAGATGATCTTCAGGAAAAAAAACTCTTACACGTGATATAAATCATATTATTCTATAATCGGAGCATTCTGCTGGGTCACCTGTCTTTGGGATGGATAGGTACACATATGAATCTCTTCTGGTCAGTTGGTCATATAGCTGTACCCCAAACTCCTAGTGAGTGCTTCCAGTGCTTCACCCGCTTGTTGAAACTTTTCAGTTGGTATCCCATCTATTCCTGGAGTCTTGTCTGGGGGCTAATGTTTTCAATGTAGCTGGAACTTATTCCTTCAGTTCTAAAGGTTCTTGCTTATAGACTACCTCTTAGAATGGTTGAATGTTGGCTATTTCTTTTTGATACAGTGACCCTGTATTCTTTCCATGTTCTTTTGACATTTCCTACGTCATTTAATATGTTGCCCATAGTGTTTTTCAATATCACAACTCGAGGGCTTGGATTTTTTTTTTGAATTCTTTCCATTTAAGATACTCTGGGAGGGAGAGGGGCTGGGCTACCATGTCCATACAGAAGCAAACCAAGAAGGAAAAAGAGCGAGAGCAAGGGATTTGACCCCATACTGGCACACCAAACCCTGAGGAGGATGCCCCTGCATGAATCTGCTAAGGCACAGGGAGGGCTGTAGGGATGATGACAGTTCAAGACATGGTGTCCCCTCCCTGGAGCATAATGTGACAGAGGACAATATTGGGGACACAGGTTCGGGAATGAGTCCAGTCTAACATCCCCCTCTTCCCTCATGGCGGGGCAAACCAAGAAGTAATATAACAGATCAGCAACAGGAACAAAGCCAAGCCACAAAACCCAAGGAGCCCCTGAAATAAGCTTCAGGCTTGGAGGGGAAGTTCCCAGAACCCCCCAAGACCAGTGAGGAGCTAGTCATAAAGGTCAGTGGACAGACTTGGAATCATGTATGCTTTTTCAGGATGTTTTTTTTCTGTGTGATACTAGTTTTTTTTCTTGTCCCTTCTTTTTTACTTCTTTTATTATATCTTTTGTTTTCTTTTTGTTTATTCTCCATTTTTGGAGAATTGGCATAGGAAACAAAAACATAAAATTGGCATAGGAAACAAATGGGACCAATGGTTCCAGAGGAACATGAGAGAAGGAGAAGGCAGGGGAAAGGATCAATGAGCAAACAATGCCGTAGAACAACTAGGGAATTAAAGATAACAATATGGAGGACATAGAGATTCCAGGGATGTCAGAGGAACAGCAGTCTAGCTGAGAGGAATTACTAAAAAGAAGAAGAAGGATGAGTGTGATGGTGAGAAAAGGAGAAGGTAAAAGGAAACAGAGGGATTAGCTAGGAAGCAAAGCTTTGGGTAGAAGTATAAGCACTTATATAAATATATTAATTCATAAAAATAAAGGTATTGGCCAAGTTACATACATTTATATAGCAATACATTGAGGAAGTGGGTCGGCTTTAGGTCTTTGCTCGAGCACTTCCTCAACACAAGAACACTTTGTTCTGACACCTAGCGTTCTGTGATGCTCACCCTCCCAAGATGATTGCTGAAGACAAAGCAAGTGCATAAGGAAATGTAGTGAAGAAAGCTGATGGTACCCAGCTATCAAAAGATATAGGATCTGGGAACTTAAAGGCTTGAAGATAAACAAGCAGCCATCCAGCAGAAGAACAAGAAGCCGACATGGATGAAGCACACCACAGTCTGTGTGATCATGAGGTGTCAACAGAATCAGGAAACAGGCACCAGAAGACCCAAAACACACAGACAAACCAAAAACACATTGTTAAGAACGAGGGCGGTCAGAGCAGAGACCCCAAGCCCATCTGTAGACGATGGGACATCCCCTCACAGAAGGGTCACAGGGAAGGGATCAGTCAACCGAGGCATAGTATACACCAATGAAACACAACATTCCTCTAATTCCTTAAGGCTTCCCTCCACCCCACCCCCACATCATGACCCCAGTCCTGCCTTTCAGTTCTGGCTAGACAGGAGCATGTGCACAGGTACAGAAAGCAGCTCAAGGCACATGGAATCCAGGCCAGATAAACCCCTCAGAACAGAAATGGAAGTAGTAATACCAGGAGGGTAAGAGTCAGGTGGGAGCAGGAGGGGAGGAAGGTGGAACTGACTGCAGTGATTGGAGTATCACCTCCCCTCCCCCCCCACCAGAGGGGTGAGGGTAAAGGGAATAGTAGTTTACATAAGATATGAAAATAATGATCATTTATCATTTATATCAAGGGGTCACAAGGGAGGGAGAAGGAGGAGGAAGGGGAAAAAAAGAGGAGCTGATGCAACAGAAAGTAAATGTTTAGAAAATGATAATAGCAACATATGTACAAATGTGCTGGATACATTTGATGTGTGGAATGTTGTAAGAACTGTGAGAGCCCCCAATAAAATGATATAAAAAAAGATACGCTGAAAGTGCTCTTCGTTTTTGGTTCTCTAACTCGAGGTCTTTGCACACGTCATTATAATATTTTACTTCATCTTCTCAAACTGTCCTTTGAAATGTTGCGTATATTTCTTTGACTTCATTTCTTCCCTGTACTTTCGCTACTCTAGGATTAATACCAAGTCTCATGTTTCTTCTTATATCCACTTTGATCTCTCTTGTCTTTTTAAGGACCTATACTTTCTTCATGAAGGTTCTTAATGACCTCCTATGGCTCATCAAGTCTTCCGTCACGAGTGTTCAATACACCAAATCTGTTCTTGAGAAGTTCTCGAAATTCTGGTGGGATACACTCAGGTAGTATTTTGGTTCTCTTGGACTGGTCTAATTTTCTTCAGCTTCAACCTGAACTTACATATGAGCAATTGGTGGTCTGTTTCACAGTAGACCCCTGGCCTGCTTTTAACTGCTGCTAGCAAGCTTCTCCTTTATCTCTTCCCACAGATGTCATCGATTTTAGTTCTATGTATTCCATCTGGAGAAGTCCCTGTGTATGGTCACCTGTTGTGTTCTTGGGGAAAAAACATTTGTGACGGAGAAGTTGCTGGTCTTGCATAATTCCATCATACCATTTCCAGCTTCTTTGATTTACCCTACCTAAAAATCGCAGTTTGCCATCTCCAAAGGACTCAGATTCTGCTTCTTTTCAATGGTCATTGAGTTTGGGGTACAAAAACGAAACCTGGGGACTGAGCCCCTGTGGCATAAGTGGTTGAGTGTGGGACTGCGGCCCTCGGGTTTGGCGGTTCAAATCCAGTGGCAGCTCTCAGGAGCAGCACTGGGTAGCGCCCACGACCACCAGAGGCGGTGATGCTCACAAAAAAAGAAAAAAGAAAAGAAAGAAATCTGGAGGAGCAAGATCAGACTTTGGGAGAAGGTTTCTCGATGAGAATCTCTTAGGACAACCCTTGCATTGTTGGAAAGGGAAAAAAATTCCCCAGCATAGCTCTCTTAAACTTTTTCTCACGGATGCAACTTTGTTTTCTTAAAATATCTTCACAATTAACCCTCCTGCTTGTCCTGAGTCTTTTGAGGGATCAACTTGATTCTGACTCAAAGAGATCTCTACATGCACATCATTCTTCCCCAGAACTGTTGTGGTCTTAAACTACTGGCCTTTTGGTTAGCACCTTCATGGTAGATGGCTGGGTCTTCATTGCCAAACCACTTGGCCCAGCCACGTTGACCCCAATAAAGATGTAACCCCAAAGCAAACCCACCGTCATTGAGTCTGATTCTGGCTCTGTAGGACAGAGTAGCACTGTCCCACAGGGTTCGTCAGGCTGTGCTGTGTCCAGGAGCAGCCTGCCACCTCATTCTCCTGCTGAATGACAGATGCGTTTGAACCACTGATCATTAGGTTAGTCGTTGACCACTTCACCCCTGTGCCTCCAGATCACCCATAGATGGATACGTTTTCCTGAACCATTGGAAAGAGATGACGACAGGTATCAGGATAGTTCATCCCCAAATTTCCAGCATCACTTAAAATATAGACATTCTCCTACACAATCGCGTTGTCACACCTACGATGCTCTGATATTTAGCTCCTGTTTGTGGCTGGTGGATGGTATGGTCAGCTTGCACCTCTGTGAACTCATTCGACCTGACTGACAGGTCGAAGCCTGATGGTGCCTCCTGGGGGTGTCCTTTGAATAAAAGAGACACTGAAAATGTCTCCCTCCTCTCCAGCCCTTTGCTTTCATCCTTGCTAGCACTCTGTCTTCCTCTGGAGGCAGCTCCAGGGGCCCCCTGACCCTGGGGTCCAACCTCTGCAGTTGGGGTCTCCCCAGGTGCGCATCAACCTTGGATCCATGCAGCTCTGCTCCTACCTGCCTGTGTGCTCCCTGTCTCCTGCTTCATCTCCTATGTCCCTAGTGTTTCTGTCTGTGAGACTGAAGAGACTCCGGCCAGCATTTGACCCATGGACTTGAGTTGGACTGGACTGGGCTGGGATGCCTTCTTGATATAAAGTTTGTTCGTGTGTGTGTGTGTGTGTCACTGTTGATCTTTCTCTATACAGCCCAGACTCACATAGTATTCAAAATTTCCCGTCTAGTCCCCAAATGTTTTTTATCATTGCTTTAAGACTTTGCTCAAGACCGCCATCAAAGGATACAAATATATTTTTGTGGTTGTTGGCACTCCTTAATATCTTGTCATTTACAAGCGTCCTTGATTTTTCTGTTTTGTTTTGGTTTTAGATGTTTTTCAGGACACCGGCTATTTTTTTTAAGCAGGTCACAAATTTAATTTTTTTTAACTTTTCATTGTAAATTGGGTGAAGGTTTACAAAGCACATCATCAACTTTATAGTCAACAATTCACACACAGGCTGTTCAATGTATTCATTTACATGTCTTCAACCTACCACCTTTTATTCCACTTCTGCCCTGGGTTTGTCTCTTCCTTGTTTCTTAAGGCATTGAACTTTTCCTTGTGTACATTTGGTCCTTTTCTGCTTATATGGCTCCTTATCCTAATACAGGGGTAAGTTCTGTTGCAGACATGATAGGTGACTAAAGTCTACAGTCAGGGGTTCCACCGGTTTCTATCAGACCAGCAAGTCTGGTCTGTTTAATGATTTTAAATCTTGTTCCCATGATGCTTGATGCTAAATTTGAATTCTTGATCAAGGAGGTGGCCACCAGATCTTTTCATTGCAAAATATGGCACTCCCTGTATAATTCATCTGTGAAGTGACTCTGAGACCAGGTGACTATCTCACCATGTATTGATGATCATTGCCTGAACTGGGGACTGCAAAGTGGTCATTCTCTAACTCTGCTATGTTATTTTCTGGTGTTCACTAACATAGCTTATGCACACTCCCACAGCAGACTTCTGACTCTTCTTCCCACCTCCAGCCTGGCTCCCTCCACTCCATCTGCTGAGAAAAGGAGCATACTCAATGGAGTCTAGACATGACCATGCCCTGAGGAAAGCCCTCCAAGGACAAGCTCTGTTCTGTGAGTTTGCCTGAGGTCCCTTTGTGACCTGACTCCTACCAACTTCTCTCCCTCTCCCTCACCCCTCTGTCCTTCACCTTCCTGTCGACAAGTCACGTGGAGCTACACTGAGACCTGGGACAGCCCTTGAGCTGTGCCCACAACCAAGGGATCCACAAGATTTTCCACCCACCAGCCTGTGATCTCCCTACATTCAGCATCATTGCATGTGCTGCGTGAGTCTAAAGAGGAATTTATGGACTAGTATCAAATATATGGGTTAATATCAGAATGATGGACTTGATCTGGACTGAGTGGGGTTTTCTCAAAAGGGTTCATAGGGGAGGGGGAGGGTGGAGGGAGGGGAAACATGGGGAGCAGATACTGGGGGCCTACATGAGAGGAGGATGTTTGGAGAATGATGTTAGCAACAAATGTGCAAATGGGAACTACATAAAATTGATATAGGTATCGATCATGATAAGAGCTGGATGAGTCCCCAATAGAATGATTTAAAAAAAAAAAAACTCTCTCTAAAACAGAGATGGATTTGTTTCTCTAGATTTGGAGAATCCAGTCTCTGAATTCGTTTCTCTAGTTAACCCGGACTAACACAACGGGCACACCTGAAGAATCATTTTGTTGTTGTTGTTGTTGTTGTTTTGGGGGGGACATCACTACCTCTGGTGGTCGTGGGCACTACCCAGTGCTGCTCCTGAGAGCCGCCGCTGGATTTGAACCACCAAGCCCACAGGCCACAGTCCCACACTCAACCACTTATGCCACCGGGGCTCAGCCCACCCCAAGAATCATTTTGTAAGCCTCCTGGCATGTAATCAATAGATCCTTCCTTCTGGCCTCTTGAGCTGACAACATCTTGACGAGTATTTAATAGATGCACTGTAAGACAGCCCATTTTGGTTCAGCAGGGAAGCCAAGACAAGAAATGAGGACTCCACTTCTATTTAACCCTTTCTTGCCTTTCACACAATTGTGTAGAGACAGCTATACCTCACTAGCCCCTGATAATCAAGGAGAGAGTGTTCATCTAGGCGACCTCTCACATACTTCCAAGGAAGCAGGTGTATTTGCAACCATGTTCTCATCCTCCAGTTCCAGGAAAACTCATCAGAAAAGGTGAAGACTGGTCTAAATGGGCTGTCCGCTTCTGAGGAATTAGTCACTGAAATCTTATAACTATCAGTAGAACCTTGTCTAATATCCTGCCAGCAGATGAGTCTCTCAGGTTGGAAGGCACTCAAAAGAACACTGTGAAGCCACAGCCTCCTTTAAGTAGAGTCTATGTTTGGGACCTTCATTTGCTGATGGAGTACCATGCAAAATGAGAAGAAATAGCTGCGAGTGTGCATTTATCACCAGCACATGGGATGTTCCCAGGTCCCAGATGTGGTCCCTTAAAATATACTTGGCACGAATTCTAAGGGTCCTTAGTGGATGTCTGAATCTCAGGCGGTAGCTCTAACCCTCCCCATTCCACCTCAGTCTCTTTCTATCTCTGAAATAGACTTCTTCTCACATACTTTGGACATGCTGTCAGGAGGACAGTCCCTGGAGAAGGACTCCATGCTTTGTAAAGTAAAGGGCCCGTGAAAGAGAGGGAGAGCTTCGAAATTGACACAGCAGCTGTAACAATGGGCTTAAATGTGACAACTGAGGAAAGCACAGAACAATGCAGCATTTTGTTCGATTGCACATCCGGGGTCTCTCTGAATCCGCCCTGATTCAATGGCACTTAACGCCAACCACAGAGCCCTCCTCATCATAAATGGTCAAGTGCATCTCGTCTCAGCTGAGGTCAACAATAATCTACTCTGGAAACGGCTTCCACCTTAAGTCTCTGGAAATTTCTCAGTGAGGCTTGGTGAGAAGTCAGGGGCCCTGACTCTTTAAGTTGCAGACGGAATTTGTACATTACGTGAAGAGAGAAAAAAAAAGGGTCTGGTATCAGAAGCCAGCTTCTGATGCATACATTATGGGTTCAATAGGCGCAGTTGACCAGCAATAATTATTATAATAAAGTTATAGAGAGCATGAGAGAGAGAAATAATAAAAGTCAGACACATTTCATGGCATCATGCTCACCTCTGCCAATTGGGTGGGCCACGTGGAGAGACAGAGTGGGGGAAGGGATCACATCATGAGAGAAAGAAGCCTGACAGCGTCTGGTGCTGAGGGGCAGGAGAGAGAGGAGAGAGCCTTTTTCTTATGTCCAATCCTTACATACCCTTTGGAGTCCTGCCAGGCCCCTAATTACAGGTAAGGACATTGGTCACAGGAAAGGGTTGTGCCATATGCACACGTTCTAGGAAAGGGAGGTATCGGGCTCCCATGTGACAAGATCAGACCCCAGACTCCTAGATGTGGCTAAACAGGTGAAGCTAGAGATCAGTAACATCAACATATGACTCCGCCCTCAGGCTTCAAGGGAAGCAAACCATCATCCTGACAGCAGGGGAGTCAGCTCTACAGTGAGACACACAAAGGTCTCAGATGACTGGGAGCTTCAGAATAGCTAACTACTGACTTCCAACCAAGTGCTGGCAAAGAGTTTGCTTAATATTTTGGAGTATGCAATCGTGGGAAAGTCCTGTCTTCATCCCACAGTCTGGGTATAAAAAAGATGTCCTCACATCAGTCCAATCATGGTAGTTAGAATTTCAGTCAACTTGTACCTGGGTGTGTCAGACACCTAACCTGGTGTCAATTTGAGGATAAAGAGTGTAGGGGTGGCGTCTAGCCTGTCACTCTGGAGCTAGCCAATGAGACTTGTGTGGGCGTGGACTCCTCCTGAGAATTCTGGGAAATGTGGTCATTCCTTCTTAGAGACAGAGAGACTATCTCTCTCTGCTCATTCACTTGGAGACTTTCTCTGGACAACACCCACCCCCCTGGAGACACTTGACTGACAAGGCTGCCTCCCTGCAAGACATCCCTGAGGAGAAGCCACCTGGACCTGCCTTGATGTGGCCAGAAACCTGGACCTACCTATGGAAGCCACACGGAGACCTCTGCCAGTGCTGACATGCTTACTGGATCCCAAGACTTTCTACCCACTGGCTGGTGATCACTTGTCCTCATTGCATGCGTTTCATGGGTTGGAAGAGGGCTTTGTGGATTGTTGTTAGACATAGGGGCTAAGAAACTTGTGGACTTGATCTGGACGAGGCTGGGATATTTTCTCAATGTTCATTGTATATAAACCTCTTTCTTATTCACACATATGTGTCTCTGAATTTGTTTCTCTAGTCCACCCAGACTAGCACACTGGGTGACTGGTGGGTGGACTCCACCCTCTCAACCAGGTTCACGCCTCCTTGGGGGGTTGGTCTTTTGATAAAAGAGACCCTGGGAACTTTCTCTCTCACACCTCTTTACTCCCCCGCTGGCCTAGATCCTGTCTGGCTCTGCAGGGATGAGAAGGGTTCCATGGGTGGGGGTGGTAAATAGTAGGCACCCGCCTATGTTCCTACAAACCTTGGATACATGTGCCTGTGCTCACATGTGAGCTCCAAGCTTCAGGCTCTCCTTCCTGCTTCATCCACTAACAGCTTCGTGACTCAGCCAGGGGCTCCCTCCGGCCAGAATCAGAGCCAGGGGCTGGAGTTAGACTGGGCTGGCCCGCTTTCTTGTTCATAAAATCCTTTCTTGCTATGAAGTTCTTTCTTACACCTAGACGAGTGTCACTGAGTTTTGTGTCTCTAGAAAACTCAGAGGAACAGGAGGATCTTGTGAGGCTATTTGCAGGAGGAAGAGGAAATAGCCAAGCTCTTCGAGAAGTGTATTTCCATGGGCTTTCATTTGAATTAGCTTAATTAGATGCTGTTCTCCTGACTACTATCTCAGGCAGTGGTTCTCAGCCTTCCTAATGCTGCGACCCTTTCATACAGTTCCTTATGTTGTGGTAACCCCCAATCATAAAGTTATTTCCGTTGCTACTTCCTAACGGCCAATTTTCTACTGTTATGAATCAGGCCGCCCCTGTAAAAGCGTCATTCGATCCCCAAAGGGGTCTCGACTTGAGACCCACTGGAAGGTAAAGTAGCCAAAGGGGACCATGAGGAGAAAAGAGTGCTTGTGTGGTGAAGACCCTCCCTTTGAGTGCCTGGGGCATTTCTGAGTCAAACTGCATGGGGGCCATAATCCCCTGGAGGGCAATCCAGAAGGGGTAACAAGGGAACGATGGGGTAGCAGGGAGGGAGGAGAAAAAATGAGGAGCTGATACCAAGGGCTCAAGTAGAAAGCAAATGTTTTGAGAATAGTGAAGGCAACAAATGTACAAATGTGCTGGACGCAATGGATGGATAGATGGATGGATGGATGGATGGATGGATGGATGGATGGATGGATGGATGGATGGGGTAAGAGTTGTATGAGTCCCCAATAAAGGGATTAAAGTACCTTAATTTTTTTTTTAAAGAAAGGAACAGGGGAGAGGCACAGACAGAACTGCCTGACACCTATGATGAAATTCCTCATTCACAATTCGCCTAAGGCTAGAGCCGCGGAACTGCCCAGAGCTTGTGTTTTCTGCATACTCATGGGTAAAGCTTGATGCCAGTGTCTATTATGGATTGAATTGTGCCCCAACCCCCAAATAGAGGTTGTAAATCTAACTTCTGTATATGTGGCTACAGTCCCATTTGGGAATGAACACCCTGCTATCCAGGGCACTCCGACTCAGGGGACCCTCTAGGACGGAGGAGAGTTGTCCCGTGGGTCTCTAAGACTGGAACTCTTCAAGGGAACAGAAAACTCATCTTGCTCCCTCCAGTCAACTGGTGGTTTCAGAGGGCTGACCTTTTGGTTAGCAGCCCAGTGTAAGGCCATGATGCCAGCGGGGCCTTTTCCATGTACGAGTGTTGTCAGGTGCCATGCTGAACTAAGCACTGCCTGGTCCTGTGCCTTCCTCCCCATCGATCCTGTGCCCCAGCTCATCGGTGCAGCCACAGGGTTGATCCCCTCCACGAGCCCTTGCTCCCTGTGGCCACCCTCGACTTCGTCACACTCACTGTCCTTCCCCGGGGACTGGCCTCTCCTGACAACATGCCCCGAGTATGTCAGATGACGTCGTGCTGGCCTTGCCTGGAAGGAGCACACCGAAGAGGTGATGTTAGGAGGTGATGTTAGGAGGTGATGGTCCTTTCCACATTCTTCCTCGGCAAGTGCTACAATGCACACGCATCGATTCTTCTTCGGTCTTCCCTGTTCAGTGTCCAACTTTCACACGCCTAGGAGGCGAGGGAGAATGCCCTGGCTGGGGTCGGGCACACCCTCATCCTCAAAGGAGCATCCGTGCTCCTCAGGACTTTCAAGGCATCTTGTGCAGCTGATTTACATAATGCAACACATCTTGTGATCTCTTCGCTGTGGACAGAGCTGGAGGGGACAGACGGCAGGTCAAGAAGAGTCTGCCGTCAGGGGCTGAGAGGAACTGAGCAAGTGATCCTGCACTGAAAAAGGAAGACTTTTCCTAAATTCTTGGTTTTGATCTTTCATTGCAGCCTAAGTTTGACCCCAAGTTGCAATCGATGGCTTTCTTAGTAAACCTCTTTAGGATCAATTTCATCTAAGAGTTCAGTGTGGCTATTATGATGGACTTTGAAACCCAGCAGAGCTGTTGAAAGCCTT
This sequence comes from Nesogale talazaci, assembly GCA_004026705.1. Classification (NCBI taxonomy): domain Eukaryota; kingdom Metazoa; phylum Chordata; class Mammalia; order Afrosoricida; family Tenrecidae; genus Nesogale; species Nesogale talazaci. The sequence continues at coordinate 36,132 of PVJH01015771.1, read as the reverse complement.
GTGGGAATGATGGTAGTGTCAGAATGGGTGACAATGTTGGCAGGAGGGTGGTGTGTCTCGCCTTCTCCTCGTGGGAAACAGCTTTGGCTGATCCTGGTCACAAGACACCCTGAAGTTAGCATGACCCGACAGTCCCGATACTTCTGCCATTTGCCAGGCCCAGATGCAACAAACAGACTTCAGTTTGGGGAGCGTAGGGAACGGAAACCAAAGAGGACTACTGCTTTCTCTTGCCCACCCTCCTGGATCCCAAGAACACTTTTCCTTCCTCTGATTCCCCTGCTTTATTTCATTTCCTACTTGAAGATTCCAGAGTGCACGTCACAGGAAATATTTTTTTAAAACCACCAGCTCTCGTTTCCCAGACGGAGAGAGTGGGACTAGGGATGAGACGAGGGCCCTGAGGTGAGCTGAGGAAGGTGTATGGGCTGGTCCCAGGCACAGCCAGGGAGGGTGGAACTCTCGCTCCAAGTCATGCCTGTTCGAGAGTCTAGTGACTCCCACAGAGAGAGGATCAGCTTCCTCTGCACTGCATGTCCTTCTGTGGAAGAGATAGCCAGCTCTGCAGGGCCATGCGGGTCCCCTGCTCCTCCTCCCCGACACAGCTTCCCCCATGGACTCTTCTCCTCGTCACTGCTTGCCCCAGTGGCTACCCTGCCCTGGGTCTCAGCAACACCTCTGCAGGAGGAAGCTGTAGGAGCTCTCCTCGCCTGGCTCCCCAGGTGTCTCAGGAAGCCCTGGCGACACTGGCTGCACAGGGCTCCCCAGCAGAAGATGCTGAGGTTTCATCCCTGACTAATGATTCCGCCTTCCAGATGGGGCTGCAACGTGAGTCAGACTGAGGAGGCACACACAGCGCATGGAAGGAGTGGGAGGAAGCAGAGAGGTGCCCAGAAGAAAGCAAAAGTGGGGAAAAGAGAGGAGCAAGAAAGGACGGAAGGTAAAGGAAGAAGGTCCCTGAACTGGTGTTAAAGATACCCTCCCCTACAGCTTTTGCAGACATCAAAGTATAACATGACCCTCCCCCTACAGCCTGTGCAGGCATTAAAATATAATGTGACCATGACCGGACCAAATGTCCTGCTACAACAGTTCCGTTTGATGCTACTTTGGAGGGAGGGGACTTTCAAATTAGTAGCAGGAGCTGTTATAAGGACAGCTACTGGGGCTGAGCCCCGGTGGCGTAGTGGTTGTGTGCAGGACTGCGGCCCACTGGGACGGAGGTACAATTCCAGCAGTGGGACTGGGCCTCCTACTCCCACCACCAGAGAGCAGTGATGCCCCCTCCCCCCCCAAAAAAGGACAGCTACTATGCCTTGCAATATAACGTGACGTCGACTGCATATGCAAATTCACTATTACGTAGACCCTGATACCTTAGGGATAAGAACTACAGTTCCTTTTAAGCTAGAAAAATCCTACCTTACAAATCCAGCTAGACCAGAGGATGTACACTGGTATAGAGAGGAACTGGAAACACAGGGAATCCAGGACAGATGATCCCTTCAGGACCAGCAGTGAGAGTGGCGATACCGGAAGGGTGGAAGGAAGGTGGGATAGAAAGGGGGAACCGATTATAAGGCTCTACATATGACCTCCTCCCTGGGGTACAGACGATGGAGAAGTGGGTGAAGGGATACATCAGAAGTGTAAGATAGGACAAAATAAAAATAATTTATAAATTATCAAGGGTTCATGATGGAGGGATCAGAGAGGGAGGAGAAAAAATGAGGAGTTGATATCAAAGGTTAAAGTAGAAAGCAAATGTTTTGAGAATGACGAGGGCAGCAAATCTACAAGTGTGCTTGACACAATGGATGCATGGATGGATGAATGGATTGTGGTAAGAGTTGTACGAGCCACCAATAAAATTATTTTTTTATTTATTTTTTAATTTGGGGGCATCACTGCCCGCTGGTGGTCATGGGAGCTACCCAGCGCTGCTCCTGAGAGCCACCACTGGATTTGAACCGCCAAGCCCGTGGGCCATAGTTCTGCACTCAACTACTTAACGCCAGCGGGGCTCAGCCCCGTATTTTTAAAAAGAAAAAGAATAATGGTCATTCAAACTGATTAGTGTTATCCCATTGCAAAAATTGGAGTCTGTATCTGGAAGAATATTTGAAGACCAGTTAGTCTTAGACTTCCCACAAAAAGTTGTTATATCCTGGGTTGTATCATTTGATATATGTAATATATGATTGCTTGCAACAGCAGTCTATGTTATAAAGGGAAGAGGCTACCTTGTGTGCTGGGTATGAACACACATGTACTTATGTGTCTAGACCATTGAGGTCTATTTCAAATTCATTTCATATTCTAGGACAATTGTTCCAATTCTACGAGACCTAACTGTACAGATGTATTAAAATATTAGTAATGCCTCCTCTACTATACTGAAATGAAATGCATAATCCCAATAGCATACTTTCATATCTTGGCCTATGATATAAAGAAACATAAATAAAAGCAATTTATAATATAATAATTTGTATTTTAAAGCATAAAATATACAGGTCAAGTTAAAGTAGAAGACATAACAGATTCTTGGATTTAACTTATAGAGTTCCTTGGATTTAATAAAAAAGAGATAAGACTTATCTGAATCTTTTTTACCTTTTGCCTCACATTTAGCATTTGGCAATAAAGGTTAAATGAAGATTTATTTATATATGTAGGAAGTCACCATGAATTGGAGAGTGACAAATCCAATCTGATGCAGGTATGTTCATTCAAACACCACAAGCGGCATTGCCATCAGTGATATCAAGCAGCTCTTAGGAAAGCTCCCACCAAAACCAATTTTGTCTTGAAATTTAACCAGCAGTTGTATTTGCAGAAAATTCAGTATATAGTAAAACCAAGCCTACCCCCTACCAAAAAAACAAAACAAAAACCAACACAACACTTCCTTTTCTTCTTTAGTATTTTGTGGCTATTGCAGCTACTTGATCTAAAAATGCAAAATGGAGTTCATGTCTAGGTTCAGATGGCTATAAAAGAATTTTCTCCTACGTGATTTTTCTGGTGGCTATAGAACAATATGTGAGTGTCTGGAAATGCTTCCAAGTGATGGTCTGTCCTCCATCTTCAAGATGTCGTGAGCACTGTAAGCCACTAGTGCTTTTCATTCATTGTGATCATCATACTCTACCCAAAAGTGTATACCACATGGGGGGGCAGGAGTATAGCTCTGTCAAAGGAAATGAGGCCCTTAGGGCACCCTTGATCTGATCGTGAAAATTGAACATACTAATGGTGGACAAAGAATCTGTGCATTGAGTAGACCAGACCTCCTACTGATCTTTCGTCCCCCTTCTGTGATAATTAAGGCTTTGTGTTAACTTGGCTTGACCAGAATGCTCCATGATTTGACAATGGAGATGGAGACGGAAGATGTAGAAACCCCCTGTAATGGATCTGCGGTCTTTAGGTGCAATTGAATAGCTTCAGACTCAGAGTGACTCTACAGACAACAGACTGATGTTGTGGCCCCTCCTCACTAGTTCTCATGCTTGTGTCCATTATCATAGGTGAGGTGTCAATCCATCACTGCAAGCATCTTTTCTCTCTGACCCTCCACTTTACCAAACACGACGTCCTGCAACAAGGGCTGGTCTCTCCAGACAACATGTCCAAAGTACTCGAGATGGAATTTCACCAACCTTCCCCTAAGTACATTCTAGCTGTACTTCATCCAAGACTGATCCACTGGTTCTTTTGGCAACCCATCATATTTTCAAAATTTTTCATCAACTCCATAGTTCAAATGCATTGAATTTCCTTGTGTCTTTCATATTCCATATCTAACTTTAACATGCATATGATTGAAAATATCACCATTTGAGTCAAGCACCCCTCAGTCCTCAAAGTAATACCCAGGGTTTTGTCCAGCACTTTGAAGAGGTCTTTGGCAGCAGAAGTACACAATGCAAGGCATCTTTCGATTTCCTGACTGTTGCTTCCATGAACACTGTGGATCCAAGCAAGACGACATCCTTACCAACTTCACTCTTTTCTCCTTTTTCCATCATGCCACCTACTGATCCAGTTGCAAGAATTTGGGTCTTCTTTACATTGAGCTGTAATCCACACTGAAGGTTGCAATCCTTGATCATTTTCACCAAGTGCTTCAAGTCCTCCTCCCTTTCATCAAGCAAGGATAGGTCATCTACACATCAAAGGTTGTTAATAAACTTCCTCCAATCCCAATGCCACATTCTTCTTCATATCATCCAGCTTCTCTGATTACTTACTCAGCATAAGTACAGTGAAAGGATACGAGCCTGATGCACACCTTTCATGATTTTAAACCATGTACTATTTCTTTGTTCTGCTCACACAACTGCCTCTGGATCAGTGTACAGGTTCTCCACAAGCACAATGAAGTGTTCTGGAATGTCCCTTTTTTCAAGACTGTCCATAGATTGTTATGATCTGCACCGTCCAATGTCCTTGCAGTCAACTGAAACACAAGGAAACATCTTTCTGGTATTCTCTGTTTTGAGTCAAGATCCACCTGACATCATCGATGCTCACTGGTTCCACGTCCTCTTCTGAATCTGGACCGCACATCTGGCAACTCTCTTGTCAGTGTACTGCTACAACTGCTCTTATATGATCTTCAGTAAATTTTTACTGGCGTGTGATATCATTAATATTGTTCTATAATTGGAGCATTCTGTTGGGTCACCTTTCTTTGGGATAGATGGGTACAAACATGGATCTCATCAGTTGGCCAAATAACTGTCTTCCAAATCTCCTGGCATAGACAAATGAGTGTTTCCAGTGCTTCATCAGCTTGTGGAATGTTTCAGTTGGTAGTCTATCAATTCCTGGAGTCTTGTTTTTCACTAATACTTTCAGTTCAGCTTCAACTTCTTCCTTCAATTGATTCTAGCTCGTTTTTCCTCTCGGATAGTTGACTGTCGACTAAATCTTTTGGGGACCAAACCAAAAGCAAACTTACTACTATCAAGTGAATGCCAAGTCATCGTAAACCCATAAGACAGGTTAGAATTACCCCTATGGTAAGGTGACCAGATGTTTTCCAATCGAGTCTGATGAGGTGCCATGGCCTGGACCCACAGTCTATTTTTGGTATTCTCTGGAGACTTCATTGCTCTGCGCCTCTTGCTGCTCTGTTGCACATCCTTAGTGTTTCGCTTTGGTGGGGTGGGGTCAGATGGGGCATAATTCCCACACTGCGTCTCCAGGGTTGTCCCATGTAGTGCTATGGGTCAGTGGGGGGGCACCGTGTCTCGTGGTGGAGCCCCGCCCTATGGTCCTCTCTGGGCTCTGAGCAGGGATATCAAGGCTTGGTGGGCCAGGATGGGCTCCTCTCTCTCCCTCCCCCTTTGTTTGCTCCTGTGTGCTCTGATTAGACATGCCCCTCCCCCTGAGCTGTAGCTTCAGTGCTGTCCTCTGAAGTGAATTCTTCTGGGGACTATTTAATCTGATCATCTTCTTTTGATCCTTCCTGCACCACTCACTATCTGGTCCACAGAATCTTTCACTATTACAAGCCAAGGCGTGGCTTCTTTTGGCATCAGACTGCTTGGCGTGTTCTTCTTTTGTGATTTTTTAATTCTAAGTCTTTCACAGTGCATGATATTTTACTTTGTCCTCTCGAACTGCTTTTTCAAGATTTTCCTTCTACTTCCTATTTTCTTCCATTTGCCCTAACCAATCTATGATTAAGAGCAAATTCCATAGTCTCTTTGGACATCCACTTGGATCCATTCTTTCATGTCTTTTTAACCATCTTTTGCTATATTCATGAACGATGTTCTTGATACCATTCCACAGCTTTTCAAGCCTTCTGTCACGAGCGTCTAATATATGAAATCTGTTCCTGAAATTCAGGTAGGATATACTCAAGGTCGTATTTGGACTCTTGTGGATTTGTTTTAATATCTTCAGCTTCAATCTGAACATCCATATACACAATTGATCCGCTGTTCCATGGTCAGTGCCTGCTCTGGGTTTAGTTGCTGATATTGAGCTTCTGCATGGTCTCTTCCTACAGATAACGTATTTGATTTCTGTGTATTTCATCTGGAGAAGTCCATGTATATAGTCACTCTTGTTTTCCAATTATTTTATTGGGGGCTCCTACAGCTCTCATAACATTCAATACATCACTTGCATCAAGCATGTTTGTACACATATTACCATATTCATTTCGAAATATTTTCAGCTTGAGCCCTTGGTATAAGCTCCTCCCTCCCCCTCCCTCCTTTTTTTTTTAATGTATGCAGGCCACATTTGCACTCTTTATGTTGTTGAAAAAGGGTATTTGCTATGAGCAAGTTGTTGGTCTTGCAAAATTCTATCATTTGACCGCCAGCTTCATTTCGATCACCAACACCATATCTTCCAACTACTGTTTCTTCTTTTTGGTTTCCAGCTTTGCATTCCAATCGCCAAAAATTATGAGTGCATCCTGATTGCATGCTTCATCATTTTCAGACTGAAGACATTGGTAGAATGCTTCAATTTCTCCATCACTAGCTGTAGTGGTAGGTGCATACATTTGAGTAACAGTTGTATTTGTGGGCTTCCTTGTATGAAGATAGATGTGATCCTATCACAGGCAGAGTTGGTTGTATTTTCAGGTAGACCTTGAAAGGTCCTTTTTTTGTTTTTGGTTTTTTGGTTTTTTGGTTTTTGGGGCATCACTGCTCTCCGGTGGTGGGAGTAGGAGGCCCAGCCCCACTGCTGGAATTGAACCTCCGTCCCAGTGGGCCGCAGTCCCGCGCACAACCACTATGCCCCCAGGGCTCAGCCCGAAAGGTCCTTTTTGACGAGATGACTGCAGCGCTGTTCCTCTTGATTATGTCACTTCTGGAATAGTAAACTGAATGATTCCGATTCAAAATGGTCAACGCAGTCCTTTTCAGCTCACTAATGCCTAGAATATTGATCTCTATGTGTTTCGTCTCATTTTTAATGACTTCCAATTTTCCCAGATTCACATTTTATAACCTCCAAGTTCCAGTTGTGAATTGATACCGGCTGCTTTGTGTTCTCATCTGGAGTCGTGCTCCATCAGCGGATGAAAGTCCTGAGGCTTTATTTCTGAAGGCTTTATTCTATCTAGGATGAACTCTGGCATCATGCAGCCCCTTCTGGGATGAATCTTCTATGAATAACCAATCAATGGGAAGAAATCTTTCCCAGGGGGTAGTCTGCTGGGCATTTAAGGGGATACTTTGGTGGAGCTGACTTGCATTTTCCTGGGTTTGGGTGTTGCATCTGGCTCGTCAGTTGACCTCCGAGTGATTCTCCTTGAAAAGGCAGCCTTTTGCATTGCCTGCTGGACCAGGAACTCACAGTAGCCTGCCATCTCCCCTGCCAATCTTGGTTCCATTTGTCTCTGCCGACTGGCCTCCTGTTCTCAAGTACATCAGCCCCTGACGCTATGTAGTCAGGAGGAGCCTCCAGTCTGACGTGTAGACTTAACTGCCTCTACGACTGGGTAAGCCACTAACTTAATAGAAACCTGCCTGTATATAAACATCTTTAAAAACCTATCTGCTTTGTTTCTTTGCAGAACCCAGCCTAAGACAGCATCTAACCACAGCAGGACACCCGTCCCAGGCTACACATCCTCTCCCTTTTGCTCCACTTTCCGATCCCTTCTATGTTAGCAACATTTTTTTTCTTTTTTCTTTCTGCCCTGGTGGGAATAGGAAGCCCAGCCTTGGTCCTGGAGAGCTGCTGCTGGATTTGAACCGCCAACACTGTGGGCTGCGGTTCCGCACACAACCACTGCGCCACCGGGCTCAGCAACATGTTCTTTCTTAGTACTTCATGATAAATTGTTGGAAAAGCAAACCAAGAATCTATCACAGATTCTCCTTTCGGCAGGGATGTTTAGGGCTAAGATAATGCGGAGATGGAACTCGATGCTTTAAAATGTTTTCTTCATTTCCAGAGAAACTTCCCCCGCCCCATCCCCGTAGACCATAGATTGCAAACATATTTGGTAACATTTAGTAAATATTAGCTATGTAACTTTGCCTCTGAAAAGCAAAAGTAATCAAAGAGTCTTAAAAAGAAGTAGTGTTAAAAGGTCACATTATCTAAGTCCATCTATATGTTTGTCCAGAGCAAACATAGAGACTGAGGATTGTTTCGTGGTTTCCAGGGGCTGATGAGAGAAAGAAACATAAAGTGACTGCTAATAAGTACAAGTTTTCTTCATGGGTTAATGAATATGTTCTAAAATTAGATCGTGATGATGGTTGTGCCACTCTGGGTAGTCTACAAAACATTGAATCATACACTTTAAAAATGTGGGGGTGAGGCAAGAGGAGCTGATACCAAGGGCTCAATAAAAAATAAATGTCAGAAAATACTGATGGCAACCAATGTAGAAATGTGCTTGATACAACTGGTATATGGATTGTTACAAGAGTTGTAACGTCCCTCTGTAAAATATTTTTAATTGTATCTGCAATTTTCATTGATCCATTCAATGGATAAGTTATCCCTTCACTTATTTATTCTGATACTTACAAAGCATAAAATGTCGTCTGTTACTTGGAAGGCCTGCTGCTTCTAAGAAGGGTGAAGATTAATGTACATCAAAGGTCATTCTGAGTCCCATGGCCCCAGTCTGCTCATGGAATCGCAGTCAAATAAACTGAGTCCAGCAACTAAAAGTTGGGTTTTTAAAAATCATTTTATTGGGGGCTTGTACATCATTCATCACAATACATACATACATATATTTGCCAAGCACCTCCGCATGCCTGCTGTCGTCATCATTCTCCAGAGCTCTGCTTTTCCACTTAAGCCCTTGACATCAGCTTTTCAGCTTTTACCCTCCCTCCCCGCTATCCCCTGCCCCATCCCTCAGTACTTTATACATTATTTTTATTTTGTCATATCTTACACTGCCTGTCATCTGCCCTCACCCTCTTCTCCGATGTCCGTCCTCCAGGTAGGAGGCTATGTGTAGGTCCTTGTAATTGGCTTCCCCTCTCTACCCCACCGTCTCTCCACCCATCTGCTATCTCCACTTTCCAGTTTCCATCTGTATCAGTGTAGCTCTTCTAGTCCAGCTGGATTCGTAAGATAGAATTGGGATCACGATAGTTGGGGGGAGGAAGCTTTTAAGAACTAGGGAAAAGTCGTATGGTTTCCTCGTTACTTCACTGCACCCTGACTGGCCAGTATTCTGTAAGGGGTTGTCCAATTGCCCACAAATGGGCCTTAGGTCCCCACCCTGCACTCCCCCTCATTCGTAGTGCTGTGATTCCTGTTCTTTGATGCTTGATACGTGCTCTCTTCCACCCACACAGGCCAATGTGCTTCTTCCATGTGGGGTTTGCTGCTTCGACCCTAGCTCGCTGCTTGTTTACCTTTAAACCTTTAAGACCCCAGACGCTTTATCCTTTGGAAGCTGGGCACCATCAGCTTCCTCCGTTCTGTCTGCCTCTGCACCATTTGTCTTCAGCGATCATATCCAGAGGGTGGGCACATAATGATACGATTTTTGTTCTTGGACGCCTCATACCTGATTCCTTCCACGTCTCATGGTCGCACAAGCTGGAGTGCTTCTTCTATGATGGGTTTTGTTGCTCCTGCAACCAAACGTTTTTAAAAGGAATTCCAACATCTGCTTGTCCGTTTCAAAGGCTATCAGTAAAGACCTGTTCCTAACAGAATCGGAAACCCCTCCAGAGCAGTGGGCGTGGGGTTTTTTATGGCGGCTGTTGTTTTTCAGTTTGTTCATAACCCTATCGAGCTTTCACTGGCCAATGTTTGGAAGTACACTGCCAGTCTCTCTTCATCTGGAAGCTCCACCTGGTATCTGAAAGGCCGGCGGCATAAACTCCAGCATCATAACAACACACAAGCCACCACAGCACGACAAGCTGACTGACAGATGGTGGCTGTGTTTGAACTGTGGTGGTGGAGGAGCACTGGAAGATACCACAGACTGCCAAAAGAAGGAACAAGTCCGTCTTGGAAGAAATACAACCGGAGTGTTCCCTGGAGGCACAGATGGCAAGACTTGGACTCGCTTACTTTGGAAACGTCATTAGGAAAAGATCAATTGCTAGAAGAGGATATCTTGTTTAGTTAAGTAGAAGACCGGAGGGGAAAATGAGGGAAACTTCCAAGGAGAAAGATTGACTCAACAGTCTTAACAATGTGCCCAAACCCACTGATATATATTTTAAAATATCTTCTCCTCTCATGCTTCCTGGTCTCCATTCCCTCCCTCTGTCCCCGGCCCCACCTACTCCAGCTTTTTCTCCCCTCTCTAGTCAGACTCTCCACCATAGGGGTAGGGGTACACTATTGACTTAGACCCCTCAGTGTTTTTTTTTTATAGTTACAGTCTCAGCCTCAGTGGAAAGAGCACAGTTTGGAGCTGCTGTCAAATTCTCAGTTATTCATAGTTTCTGCTTGGAACTTTCAAGGTTAAGGACTGGGGGACTTCTCCCATTGAAGTTGTATTGTCTTATGTAGGACAGGCTGTGTGTACTTGGCCAAAAGCTTCAAGACTCAAGAATCCCAAGGGGCTCCTGAGTTTCCTGTGATGCCCTTATGAACTGTTTTATGGCATAAGCTCATTCCTACGTGATCTTGGTTCGAGTATGCCTGAGCCTCCAGACTTTGTTCCAACGACCCCTGTGAAGAGAGCACTCGGGCGTGCACACACTGGCAGATGTGGCATTGCACAATGGGCTTCCCTCTGCTCACTGACACGTGCCAATAGATTGGGCATTTGAATTCTAAAACTTCCCCATCTATCCTGCTACCCTTTCTCTAGTCTACAAACACCTTCAGGGAGGATTCTGGGAACTGCCACTTACTTGGTGACAGTCCTCAACCTCCAAGGCTTTCCTCTCTGTGCCCTTGAATTTATAGATGCTGACCACAACTTAAGTATTTTTCCCAGAGGCTCAACCTTCGGACCATTTCTTGAGTTCCTGATGATCGTTAGCCTAAAGCAGCAGGTCCAGAGCCTGCTTGACCTCAAGTGCCCTCGCAGCTGTCGACCCCCAGGTGATCTGGTCTCCAGGGGTTGAACTTCCATAGTCCTTCTCCCTCTTCTGCTTCACCACTCTCCACCCAAGCTCACTGTCAACAAGTCCTTTTTGACTCACTGCAACCCTTTATGATTTAATGAGACTGTGAATGTCAGGGGACTTTTCCGGCATCCTCGATGTCATGTGTATGCACAGAGCTTCAGTATCGCCCCCCCCCCCCAACCTCCCTTTCTGATTAACTAATGCTAAGGAATGCATTCTCTCTCAGCTAAAATTTCTGCTGCTGGGATCTTTACAGCAGTATTTCATTTTACAGTGATAGCTTGATTCTATGCATCCTCTAGTTCCTGTTCCAGTTGAAAATCTTTTCGGTCAGGCCAGAGAGTCAGTCTTGAAATCTACTCATCTTAATCTTAATGAGGAACATGTTGTTCCTTTCTCCCTTGTTAACTCTGGCAAAAGAGTCCAAATCCTGTCCTTTCGCACCATCTAATTTACTGTCAGCTTCCAGTCTTTGTTTTTCATTGTTTATCTTGAGCAGCTGTTTTACTGGTCACTACCTACACGTGGGACCAAACACAAAGGACACTAAAGAGTATTCAGTGCAAAAAAAAGGCCCCCAGCCTCCCGTTCTCTCTAGAAGCACCCACAATGACCAGAGTGTCCCTGCATGTTCAAACAAAGATATGAAACCAAGGCCACAAACCCACACAGTAATATTATTCTGTGTCTTCCCTATTTTTGTCTTAACTGTCTCTTGGAGATTGCTTCCTCTCAATGATAGAGAGCAGCCTCCTTCTTTTTACAATCTGCTTGTGGTTGTGCCATAACACAACAAAAATTATTAAGCTTGTTTCAGAGCTTTTCGTTTTTGCATGTTTGTTTTTGTGACCAGACACCTCAAATGGATGGAGAGAGGTAAAAGCAGGTCATATGCCACAGCAACAGCTTCAAGACTGCTGTGGGATGTTTTGTCAGACTGGATGACTTTCGGGAGTGATGGCTTGGCAGGCTTTCTGTCAGATCTTGGGTGCTTGCGGGAAGATAGCTGCCTATCTCCTGCTGAGGTACAGCAGGCCCATTCTGAATTCCCATCACTTCGCTTCCTGCACCCCTTTTTTCTATCTGTTTTTGAGCTATAGATAATCAATACTGGTATGAACTGAACTGTGTTCCCCCTCCCCAAATAAATCTGAACCCCTATGCCTATGGTTATAATCTCACTTGGACGTGGGCAGTCTTTGTTCGGTGAACAAGACCGGATGAATGTAGGCTATATATTGAATCAACCTCTTTGGAGAGCCAAAGAGATTATAAAAAAATGACAAGCAGACCTGGGAAGGTCGATGCCACGCCACATACAATTTGCCAAAGGACCAGGGTCTGCAGATGCTGAAGAGAGGCAAGAACTTTCCTCCAGTTCCAAAAGACGCTCTGCTCCTAGAGCATGTACACTGAATGCAGACTTTTAGCTTCCTATACAATGAAATAATAAACCTCTATGGTACTTCTGTTATCGCTGGACTAGATAACTCAGACAGTTACCAATGTAAAGGGCAACAGCAATAAATGCCATAAGAGTTTGGAGATTTACGTGAGTTGGAGAAAAGAAGATTGATTGGGAGAGGGTCTTTGAGCAAGGCCATCTCAGGAACTGAGAGAAGGGCGAGTGAAATAAAGGCACAGGGGGGGTAAAGAGGGACACTGGCCAAGATCTAGGGGAGTATGAAAAGGTCAGTCTTCCTGCTTCGTTCCCCAGTTTGGGGTACTGACCTACGTATTCAGAGCGTACAGTTAGTTAGTACCGACTAATTTCCTTCCCTGATTCATTTAGTCTTATTTCTAGAAGTAAATATATATGTTTAATGCTCACCACCAGTCTTTGCATCAATGTTCCCCAGTCATTTGTGTTGTCTGAAGCACATCCTCTAGTCAATTTCTACAGAAAAGCTCATAGGAACAAGATTACAGGAATCGGGGCATTTTAATTGCATTTTTGGGTGAGGTGTTAGGCTTGACAGCCAGCTTGGCTGGGTATAAAAGGTTTTGATCATATTTTCCTTTCTTGAATATTTTAAAATATGGCTCATTGTCTACTGGCAGAAAGCTTTACTGTGGGAAAGTCTGATGATAATCTGATATTTTTTCTCCTCTCAGGTTCCTTCCATTTTCATTCACTTATTTGTGAGGTTGTTTTAAACTGAATGTCTAAAATTTTTTTCCTCTTATAAATCTACTAATTTCTTTATGCTATGCCTCTACGTTTGTCATTCACGGTCAGTTTTCCCAGGTACATGGCATATTCTGTCAATGATTTTCCTTTTGTTCCCAATTCTTTCCTGCAGTCTAACTTTTAGTTTCTAGATTCCTCTGGCTGTGATTTATGCTGATGGTTCACGCTTTCTATCATTGTCATAAAGTCTTTAGTCTGATTTTAAAAATGCTTTTAGAGTTTTCCTCCTAATTACTGGCATATCTTTTTGTTATTTTTCCATTGTCCGGTGTTAGGATACTGCTGCTCCATAAGCTTTTATTCTTCAAAAGAGCGCTGTGTGAAATTTGATCTCGAGACTTTTATGTTGCTCACTTTTTACATGAAGTTGGTTTGTCTGAACATTTCTGTTGTTGTTCTTTTTTTTCTTTTTTTTTCCCCACTGTGCACTTCAGTGTCTGAAGCCCAGGGAGCAAAGCCAGGCAATGGTTCAGGATTAGCGTTTGCTTTGGCCTGGGACACTATGAGAGGGTGCTTTTCTAATTGGCAGGTACCATCCAGTCAATGTTGACTTGAAGCAATCCCGTATGACAGAGTAGAACTGCCTCTTACTAATTTGGTGGGAGCAGATCACCAAATCTTTCTCCCTCAAAGTTATTAAGAGACACTCCAGTAATAGTCGCTGCTCCCATCAGGGCTGTGTATCTCCTTTTTCAGGCCAGATAGTAAGTCTAATTTGATACAAGGCTTTGCTAACTTGAAAGTGTGTGTGTTTGTGTGTGTGTGTGTGTGTGTGTGTGTGTGCTGTGATGGCTAGGTTTTTTGTGTCAACTTGGCTGGGGAAATTTCTCAGTGGTTTGACAGTTAATACTTAGCCATCCCCCATGGCCTGGGCTCACACAATGTACCTACCCACAGCCAAGCAAGTTGTAAGATGATTAGCATGGGATGCAACATTCTAACTCAGGTCACAGTCCTGAAGCCATTCATCAAAGGGAAATTTCCTTGGGGTGTAACCTGCTTCCCATGTAAATGGACACTGTACAAAAGCTGGCTTGCTTTTCCCTAGGTCTGGATCCTGCAACTGACTCATTGACTTCCATTTTCTTTGGACTTGAGCCAGTTGCCTGCCCTTTAACCTACCAATCTTGGATTCATTCTCTGCAGGGGCCCGTCCGAAGTATTCCTGTGAGTGTTTGGTTCACCAGCTCCTGGTGCTGCACACGTCTAGAGAAGTCTCCAGCCCAGCATTTGATCCCCAGACACAACCTGTCTGGACCTGGCTTTCCCACTTCCACAATGACATGAGTCATTTTATTGATATACGTTAGCTCTATATGTACATACATTTAAAAAAAATCACTGTCTTTGCTTCTCAAGTGAACCCAACCTAAGCACATTCACATTTGGCTGAGCTAGTAAAAAAAAAAACAAACCACTACATGTTTTAACCATTTTATCACATTAAAGTGGTAATTCCAAAGGATTGTCCCTATGTCAGCCCATAGATAAACTTTCCATTTAGCTGAGCGATGCAATTTTATAAACAGAGACGCAAGCTGACTGCGCTCTCATACATCCTGTGGAGTGACTTAGTGTAAATTCTTATTTCCATATCGCACAGCTGATCATGCAGGTGCATATACACATCAGATATGATCGACCAATTCACAAATACTCTCACATACCGTGACCCAAAATGAACACCTAAAACTGATGCACAAGATGCAAAGTGACACTTGCTCTCTCACACATTCATCATCACCAACACATTAGCGTGCACCCAGACTCCCACCATCTGCACTGCCACACACGTAGCTGTACCCAGAGACACAGAGAATCGTTCTCAAAGTTAACAGAAGGTACACACGTGGACCCTCTGGGGAAGCATTGACATATCCACTTCTTTTTTGTTTTGTTTTGTTTTTTGGGGCATCACTGCTCTCTGGTGGTGGGAGTAGGAGGCCCAGCCCCACTGCTGGAATTGAACCTCCGTCCCAGTGGGCCGCAGTCCCGCGCACAACCACGACGCCACCGGGGCTCAGCCCCATATCCACTTCTTTTAAGAGCCTATAACTCTTTTTTTTTTTTTGGCACCACGGCCCTCTGGTGGGAGTAGGTGGCCCAGCCTTGCTCCTGGAGAGCTGCTGCTGCTGGATTTGAACTGCCAGCTCAGTGGGCCGCAGTCCTGCGCACAACCAACTACACCACCGGGGCTCCGTCCGACGCCTCCACTTCTTATCTGCTGAGTTTTTTACTTTGCTGCTGTTATTCTTGCAAAGCACCAGTGGGTCGGTGGGGACCCACAGCGACCTTACGCATGGCAGAATGAAACAGCGCCCAGGCCTGTGCTGTTCTCGCAACCGTTCTTACGCCCGAACCCAGAGCGTCACTCCATCTTGCTGAAGGGCTGCCTCTTTATCCCTGTCCCTCTACTTTGCCAACCATGAGGTCCTTCCCCAGGGATTGGTCTCTCCTGACCACACGCCCAAAGTCGGTAAGATGAAGTCTTGCCGCCTCTGCCTCCAAGGGCCCCTTTGGCTGTGGTTCTTCGAAGGCATCTGGTCCATGGTGCTCTCAGCTCTCTTCTCCAGCACCACGGTTCAAACACATCACTCTTCTTTGGTCTTTTCTGTTCAGTGTCCAACTGGCACACGCACCTGAGGCAAGTGAGAAGGCTAAGGCTTTGGTCAGGCCCACCTTAATCCTCGAAGTCACATCCTTGCTTCTCAATCTCTGCTCGTGGGTAGCAAACTTGCTTAATGCGACCTGTCTTTAGCTTTCTCGGCTGCTGCTTCCATGAACATTGACTGTGGAACCAAACAAGACGCAGTCCTTGGCAACATCAACCTTTCCTATTGATTCAGTTGTGGGGGTTTCGGTCTTTTTATATTGTAATTGTAACCCACACTGAAGGTTGCAATCTGTGGCGGTCATGTACTTGGTGTCCATTTCATGATTGGGAGTGTAGGGGTGGAGTCTAGCCTGTCAATCTGGAGATAGCCAATGAGACCTCAGTGTGGGCATGATTTTCTCTGAGAATTCTGGGAAATCTCGCATATTTCCCCAGTGGAGGTGAGACTGGACTCAGTCTCTTGGAGTCGGTCTACCGACAAGACAAGATGGTGGCATGCTGATAGATTCAGAGTCCTGGAACCTGGAGGAGCTGGAGGAGAAGCCACACAGGCTTGCCCTGACAGAACCAGACCTCTGGAGCCGGAGAAGGCACAGAGAGACCCCTGCCAGCACTGAGATGCTTCTACCGCCAATGGATACTGCTGATGGACCCTGAGCCCTGGAAATGAGGAGCCATGGGGAGACCCCTGCCAGCCCCAGGATGCTTCTATTGCCACTGGATATACAAGACTGCTTCCAGTGGCCTGTGATTGTCCTGGTGTCACTGCACATGCTTCATGAGTCAGAAGGAGCCTTTATAGATTGGTATCGGACAGATGGTCTAATATTGAACTTATGACCTTGGACTGAACTGGGTTGGGATGCTTCCTAAATGTTCCATTCCTCTTATATATAAGAGGAATTCCCTTATATCCATATGCATGTTTATGAATCTGTTTCTCCAGTCTACCCGGACTAACACACAATCCTTGATTTTCATCATCAGCAATTGCTTTGAGTCTTTCTTACTTTTACTAAGCAAGTTTGTGTCATCTGTATACCGCAGGTTGCTGATAAGCCTTCCTTCACTCCTGATACCACTTTCTTCTACATATGAACCAGTTTCTCTGATGATTTGCTCGGCGCACATATTGCACAACAGTGATGCACACCTCTTTCCTGATTTAAAATTGTTCTGTTCACACAATTGCCCCTTGACCCATGTACAAGTGATGTAGGAGCACTAGCCCGTGTTCTGGAATTGCCATTCTTCTCACCGTTATCAACAGTTTGTTATGCTCTACGCCCTCGAAGCCCTTGGCATTGTCCATAACACACAAGTAAACATCCTTCTGGCATTCTCTGCTTTCAGCCAAGATCCATTTGCTATCAGCAATGGCACAGACAAGTGATGAGGTTGTGCTTAAAATAAGAATCAGTAGGAAAGCAATCAAGAGGAGGCGGGAGATTATGGATGGAATTTCAAACCCTGTTGAGAAAAGGACATTGTGCCTGTGTAGAGGAGCTTTTCAGACCACCGCACATGAACTGTTGACTTGTACAGGTTAAAAGCTAAAGTGACGGGACACCGTTTCTACAAACAAGGAAGGCTGGGGCTAGGGCATATCTTTCAGTGACACTCATGCACAGGTTTAAATTCTGAACACCAGTTTGCAGAAGGCTATGGGTGACAGTGGAAGTCCCAAATTCATTGGCAGGGTCCATCCGTCCCCACATGGATTAAGAGTTAGGTGAATTCTCTCTGACCATCGTCCAGGGATGGAAAAAGTCTTGCTATCAGACAGGGAGCACTGCCAAGTCATTACAGCAGATGTCATTATATTAACAACAAAGGTAACACCTTAGCAGTTGATCTTTCTTTTTGACTCATTTTAAAGTTCTTTCCATTTTTTTATATTGGCTGTTCTCTTTTTTATTGAGGCTTTCCTTTGGGAGGAGGGGTGGTGATGGTTTCTTGCTTTTGTTCTGTATGATGTTCTATATATGAAACCCTGAATAGGTAAATCTGGAGACAGTAACGGGACTCACAGTTGCCAAGGGACATGGCAGGGGAGGTTGGGGAGAAATGAGGAGCCAATAGCAGTGAGTACAGGAAAGAAGAAAATGTCCTGAAATTGATTGCAGTGATGACTGGATGACTCTCCTTAATATGATTAATCTATTAAACCAAATGATATGTGAATTGCATCTATTTAATAACCAGACAGTGGTTAATAATCACTAACTGTAATAACAACCATATATAAACATTTATATAATATATAAGTGATACATTACATGCATACAAATTATATATTATATGCCAATAAATGTATTTTAGAAAGAAGTGAAGATCTCTGAGCAAAGTTCTAAAGAACTCTCTGGTGAGCCCAACGCCCACTTTTTTTTTCATGTTCTTTTTAGTATCTTTTTTTTAAATTGGGGGGTTGTACAATTATCACAACCCATCATCCATGATGCCAAGCACATTTGTACATTTGTTGCCATCATCATTTTCAAAACATTTTCTACTTGAGTCCTTGCTATCAGCTCATTTTTCCCCTACTTGCCCCATTCTCCCTCCCTCCCTCCTGAAACCTTGATCATTGAGACTTTTTTCATGTCTTACACGGACCGATGTCTCCCTTCACCCACTTTTCTGTTGTCTGTCCCCCAGGGAGGGGGTTGTATGTAGATCATTGTGATAGATCCTCCCTTTTCCCCCCACCTTACCCTTACCCTCCTGGTACCCCTACACTCGTTATTGGTCCTGAGGTATCTCTGGTCCTGGGTTCCCTGTGTATCAGCTCTGATCTGTACCAGAGTACCTCCTCTGGGCTAGCTGGACTTGTAAGGTAGAATTGGGATCATGATAGTGGGGGGTGAGGAGACAAGCATTAAAGAACTAGAGGAAAGTTGTACGTTTCAATGGTGCTGTCCTGCACCCCGACTGGCTGGCCTCTTCCGTGTGACCCTCATGTAAGGGGATGTCCAGTTGTCTACAGATGGGCTGTGGGTCTCCACTAGGCACTCCCCATTGTGAGGTTGACTTGGCAGGGGAGAGAGTAGCTGGGGAATTTTCCACTGTAACTTTCTTGTCTGCAGGTCCAGAGCTAAGCAGCAGTGTTCAAAGTTATCTGTAATGGTTAGTTAGCTTTCTGATTGTGGTCTGAAGGACACTGGAGGGGAAGAGAGGTGGGGGAGAAGGTCTGGCCTCTTGTAGCATCCTTGCAGTGTTTTCACCAGCTCTATCTCCTAAGCCCACCCGCCTTGCCAACTCCCACTTCTGCCTGACACTCCTCATTCACAACAATATGATTTTTTATTCTGAGTCTTTCATGCCTGATACCTAATCCTATCAACACCTCATGGTCACACAGACTGGTGTTCTTCTTCCATGTAGACTTTGTTGCTTCTCAGCTGGATAGCTGCGTATTTATCTTTTTTTTTTTTTTAGGCATCACTGCCCTCTGGTGGTGGGAGTAGGAGGCCCAGCCTTTGCTCCTGGGAGCCGGAATTGAACCTCCATCCCAGTGGGCCGCAGTCCCGAGCACAACCACTACGCCACCGGGGCTCAGCCCTTGCTTATTTATCTTTAAGTCTTTAAGACCCCCTAGGCTATATTTATTAATAGCTGGGCACCATCAGCTTTCTTTACCACATTTGCTTATGCACCCGCTTTGTCTTCAGCGATTGTGTCAGGAAGGTGAGCACTGTGGAATGTCAAGTTATTAGAAAAGTGTTCTTGCAGAAAGGGAGTACTTGAATAGAGACCCAATGTTTGTCTGCTACTTTAATATTAAACTTATAAATATATTACATAGATCTATTTTCTTATCATTATATGTACATGCCTATATTTAGAACTCCATTAATGCCCTTTGCCTCCTAGTTCTTTCCTCTATTTCCTTTTACTTTCCTCTTGTCCCACCATCGTGTTCAGCCTTCATTTGGGTTTCAGTAATTCCTGTTATATTGCCTTTGATCAAGCCCTACCAGGCCTCTTACACCCTCCTTGCCATCAATTTTAGATCGCTTGTTGCTCCCTTGTCCCCGGATTTGTTGACACCCCTTTTCCTTTTCACTGCCTCCCCCTCTCCAATGTCTCCCCAGAACTGCCAGACCCATTGTTTACTCCTCTGAATTATTTATTCTATCTATCTTATCTAGATAGACAGCCGAGCACATAAAAAAAAATAGCAAAATGACAAAAGACAGCAATAGCAACAACAAAACCCCCAAAACTAGCAGTGATGCAAAAAACACCCCAAAGACAGAAAAAATAAAAACCTATAAATAGTTCAAGATCTGACTATTCACCTTTGAGAGTGCTTTCTTGGTTGAGTCTGATGGGGTGCTATGCCCTGACCCCCAGCGCTTATGTTTTACAGCACAAAATCTATCACGTCCATTTCCTACGGCTACTCAGAGGCCTGTCAAAATGTATTCCCTTAGTAATTAGGCTCCTCTTCTCAGCAGAGGCTACCTAACGTGTGACTCCCAGAGAGGTAAGACAAGGAGCCCGGATGGCACTGGAGGTCGGGGGATGGGCTGCCAGCTGCAAGGTTGGCAGTACAAATGCACCAGCTGCTCCTGCAGAGAAAGCCAGGGCTCTCTGCTCTTGTAAAGAGTCCCAGGCGCCCTGCTCAGAGTTACGAGGCGTCCGAATCAACTTGGTGACGATGGTCTGGGTTTGGATTTAGATAAGGAAGGTCGGGAGGAAAGTGTGGTAACCTATGTCCCCTGAATCAGTCATCAGCAGTGCTCCGACCTCAGAGCTGCTGGTATACACACCTGTCACCAGGACTTGGCGTGGCCTGGTGGGGCAAGAGAGAAAAAGCAGGTATTGGGTGAGGCATTGGGGTTCAGAGAAGGGTTTTCTGGTTTTGTTTCTGTATTCAAACTCTCTGGCAGGCAAGCTTGGTTCAATAAATAGAAACCAGTAACGAGTGCCGAGTCGGAACCAAGGACGTGGTTCCCAGTAAGTGGTGACCAGGAGGCCAGCAGCAGACAGTAGCCCTAGCAGAGAACCAGGCGGGAGCGCAAGGTTTGGAGGCAGAATCCTCCTGCCCACAGGTCCGCTCCTTCCTAGCACGCGCTGTTTTCCCCCAACGCTCTTCTCCTTTCCCTGCCACACGATTCCTGTCTGGTTTCCATGGACACCAAGATCCAGTCCCAGGAACAACACCAGGAACTCCCAGGCCGGAAATTCATCAGATTAAGTCTGCTTTCTCAGCTCCTCAGCCACTTTGAAAATTAAGTAGAAACTTTATTGCCATTTTTCAGAAAAATGAAGGCGTTCCAAGTGCCTGGCTGGGTGAAATCTGACAAAGTGAACACCCCCACGACTCTGACCAAAATACAAAACCGGGAAGAATGACTTGCTATAAATGTGAATCTTTTATCAGATATGTACCTCTTACACAATCACATTTATAGCAGCACTCTGGCTGTTGGGTGCCAGCTCGTTAACATAAAGATGGTGGACTTTTCCCACTTACTTTTTTAAGTCCTGGGTATAGAATGCAAAGTAAACAGCAGAAACCAACCTCTGAAGGGGTTGAGAGGTTTGCAAAACGCCGTGTGATGCATGTTTTATCGGCTTAAAGGATCATGAGTGGTGGACGGGGCTGTTAACTCCTAGGTCAGGGATTCAAACTCAACAGCAGGAGGGAGAGGAGGCAGCCTGCTCCTGTGAAGCTTGATCTTCTTGAAGGGCGCATCAAGAGGTGCTGTCCAAAAGACACTCGACTCAGTTCCTTGGAGACGAACGACTGACAAGATGAGATGACAGCATGCTGATCGATCCTGATTGCTGGAGACTGGGGGAGGCGGAGGAGACGTCACATGGAACCAAACCTCTGGAGCCGGAGAAGTCATGTGAAGGCTCTGGCCAGTGCTGAGATGCTTGGGAGGCCACGGAGAGACCCCTGCCAGCATCGAGATGCTTCCACCACCACTGGATGCTGTTGATGGACCCTGAGCCCTGGAAACGCGGAGCCCATGGGGAGACCCCGGCCGGCGCAGGGATGCTTCTACGGCTTCTACTGCCGCTGGACACACAAGACTCTGCGTCCACTGGCCTGTGATTGTCCTGATGTCATTGCACGTGCTTCCTGAGTCAGCAGGAGACTTTGTAGACTGTCTACCTAGACTAACACAGAGACACTCGACTGACGGGGCTGGCTCCCTGCGAGACAGCCCTGAGAAGCCACAGGGACCGACCCTGGCGCAGCAGGAAACCTGGACCTAGAGAAGCCTCGTGGAGGCTCCTGCCAGCGCTTAGAAGCTTACACCACTGGATCCAAAGACTTTCTACCCACTGGCTTGTGGTCGTTCTGCATTTGGCATCATTGCATGTGTTTTGTGAGTCTGAAGAGGACTTAGAGGTTGGTATCGGACCTATGGGCTAATACTGGACTTATGACTTTGCACTGGACTGGGTTGAGATGTTTTTCTCAATGTCCAATTATTCTTGTATCTATTGCTGTGAATCAGAATTAATTCAATAACAGTGGGTTTGGGGATCTTTTTATTTTTTTTGGGGGGGGGGGCCATCTGCCTCTGGCTGTCATGGGCGCTACCCAGTGCTGCTCCAGAGAGCCGCCGCTGGATTTGAACCGCCAAGCGCGCGGTCCGCAGTCCCACACTCAACCACTTAGGCCACCGGGGCTCAGCCCCAGGTTTGGGGATCTTAAAGGAGCCCGGGTAGCACTGTGGCTCAGACATTGGACTTTAAACTTACCAACCACCTCATGGAAGTAGCCTATATGACATTACTTGCTCTCATTGTTTGACCCTATAGATGGTCAATAGGTTCGGGAACCAATGAAAGAAGGTCTCCTAAAGGCACAGTGACTGAATATCAATGGCCTAGAGCCACCAGTTGTTCCATGGGTGGAAAATGTGGCAGTATGCTTCTGTGGCATTTGACAGTCTGGGAAACTGTAGCATGGCTGTGAGGGGGAATCTCATTTGGGGCAGTGTGCTTGGTCTGGCTTGGAACACAAGAATTGGGAAACGCAGATATGGCCAGAGAGATCACAACAAGTCCACCAGAGAAAAGATGAGCTCCTGACACCTGCAGCTACAGTTAATGGTAAGCACAGCATAACTCCTAGCCAGATCAACATGAAAGACTTACTCATTATAACATGTCTGCCTTCCAACAAAAATGATAAGACATGCCCAAAAGAAACAAAACCAAACAAAAAAGAACAGACTAGTGAGAGAGGGAGCACATCACAACCAGACTCAAATAGGACAGAGATGTTAAATTTATAAGAGAGCTCCGGTGGTTTGGTGGTTTCATGTTGGAGTGTTAACCATAAGGTCAGCAGTTAAAATCACCAGCAACTCCACAGGGAAAAGATGAGGCATTCTGCTCCCATAAAGAGTTACCGTTTCAGAAACCTACAGAGGCAGTTTTACGCTGTCCTATAAAGTCGCCGGGAGTCAGAACTTATTCAATGGCAGGGAGGTAGCCTTTAGTTAGGATTACTATGAGAACAATTGGTAGCCTGTTCCACAGGTCTTGTTCTGACTGGTGATACTGAGGTTATCTGTTACCTCTTCTCATGAATGTAGCCAATTTGTTTCCTTTTGAGTCCTTCTGGTGAGGTCCTTGTGTATAGTCACTATTTCTGTTGTTGAAAACGCTATTTTCCACGAATAGATGCTTAGTCGTGAAAACTTCCAACATGTGATTTCCAGCATAGTTTCTATTACCCAGCCAGAGTTTCAAGCTACCTCTTTATACAAACTCTCACTTTTCAATCAAGTATCAAGGTGCCTTGATTTCGTGTTTCATCTGTTTCAGACTATAGAAGTTGGTTTTTAAAACCTTTTATTTCTTCATCTTGAGTGACAGTGGTGGGTAAGTAAATATGAATCTGTATCCAGGGCTGAGCCCCGGTGGCGTAGTGGTTGTGCGCGGGACTGCGGCCCACGTTCAATTCCAGCAGTGGGGCTGGGCCTCCTACTCCCACCGCCGGAGAGCAGTGATGCCCCCCCCCAAAAAATGCAAGAACAGGACTGAGCCCTGGTGGTGTAGTGGTTGAGTGTGGGACTTCGACCCACTGGCTTGGCGGTTCAAATCCAGCAGTGGCTCTCCAGGAGCAAGGCTGGGCCTCCCACTCCCACCAGAGGGCAGTGATGCCCCCCCAAAAAAATGTGAGAACAGATATAAATACATTAATAACAGCAGGTGTTCTCAGTACAGAAGGGGTCATGAATACAAGAATATAAGTAAGAATATAAAAGACCTGAAAAACACAATTGATAAAAATATAACAAGGTAGATCTAATGTATGTATATGTGTGTGTATATATATATATATAAACCTTGCAGTCTGATACTAAAAAATAAATCCTTTTCTCAAGCACGTGTGTAAAAATGATCATAAATTAAGTCACAAAGTAAGCAGCTTTATGTTTCATAATGTGGAAACAATGCAACTTGTACCAAAGCGATCTGGAATCACAAGGAGATGAAACTAGAAAATCATAGCAAAGTCAGAAAAGACGGTCTTCTACTTACAAACCTTTAAGCTTTCCTTAACAGTTACTGGGTGAAATCTATGCAATCTCTAAAAGATAGGGATGATACTAAAAAATCTTACATGTCAGAATGCATTCAATAAAGGTGTCAATAGAAATTTTAAAGTAACCTAATTCATTAAATTCCGAATCAACAAAAACAGGGAGAAAAAAGAAACAAGAAAGTCACAAGGAAGGATGTGACACAAGTAAGAATCCAAGTTAATAAGGATTTGTTTCCTGCCTGTTAATTAGAAAGCTGCATTGAGAACATCACATGGTTCCTAACAAGAAGCTAAATAACCTACAGAACCCAGAGCGATTCTGAGCCGACTTGCAAGCTGAAGAGTCTCTGGGCGGTGCCGAGTCCACACACTGACTGCTAGCGAGAGGTCAGAGGTCCCAGTCTCCCCAGAAAGGCTTCTGCAGACCGGCTTCTGCAACAGCCACTCAGGGACATTCTAGGAGCACCATGCCATCACCGTGTGATGAAAGACGTGGTGTGAGAACTGGAAGGAGACTAATATTCTGCTCTATGCTGATGAGACAATTTCCCCCCACCCCACCCCTGAACATGAAGAGGGCTCAAAGCCCTTCCCCATGAGAACCACACAGTGCAGACAGCCTTCGGCATCGACGACGCCTCAAGATAAGAAAAATCACGGTCTCCACAACTGGACCCATAAGTAGCATCAGGATCAGGGAAGGAAAGATGAACATTATCAAGGACCTCATCTCACTTCAATTCACAATCGACGTTCACGGCACGAGGAGTCAAGAAATCAAAGGATGTGTTGCACCGGGCAAATCTGCCACAAAAGACTTCCTTAAAGTGTCACTGAGGACTAAGCTATGCCTCACCGATGCCAGGGTATTCTCAATGGCCTCATGTGCATAGGGAAGCGGGACAATGGACAACTGGATCATGGTGCCGACAAAACTCCCCAAAGTCACTGCTGTCAGTCACTTCTGACTGGTGCCAACCCTCTAAGACACACTAGCACTGCCCCTACAGATCTCTGAGGCTGTACATCTTTACAGGCAGAAAGCCTCATCTCTTTCCTCTGGAGCAGTTGGTGGTTTCAAACCACTGACCTGGCAGTTGGCAGTCCAACTGATTCACTATGCCACTGGTTGGCAAAAAGCAGTGGAAGTGGCCCGGACTGCCAGAAGTACAAACTAATATGTCTGAGAAGAAGCACAGCCAAGATGCTCCTTAGAACTGAGGATTGTCTAAAATCGATGGAGAGGAGGGCGTAGGATGCCTGGTGGGGCCTGATGAAGTGCAATGTAGCCGAGAGGAATTACTGAAAGTCAAATGGAGGTCAGACATGATAGCAGGACAAGAGGAAAGTAAAAGGTAATGAAGGAAAGGATTAGGAGGCAAAGGATATTTATAGAGATCTAAATGCAGATATGTATATATGTCAATATATGAATATGTAATAATAGGGAAGTAGATCTGTGTACACTTCCACTAAATATTAAAGTAGCGGATGGACACTGGGCCTCTACTCAAGTACTTCCTCAATGCAAGAACACTTTTTTCTATTAACCTGGCATTCCATGATGCTCACCTCCCTGACACAATCGCTGAGACAAAGCGGGTTTATAAGCAAATATAGTGGAGAAAGCTGATGGCACGCAGCTACCAAAAGATATAGTGTCTGGGTCTTAAAGGCTTGAAGATAAACAAGCAGTCATCTAGCCACGGGATCAGAACAAAAAATCATATCCATGTGAATGAGGAGAAGGGCGAAGTGGAGACAATTAGACATCCCTTCACAGAAGGGTCACAAGGAAGAGATGAGCCAGTCAGGGTGCAGTATAGCACTGATGAAACACACAACTTTCCTCTAGTTCTCTAATGCTTTCTCTCTCCTTCCCCCACCCCACTATCATGACCTCAGTTCTACCTTACAAATCTGACTGGACCAGAACATGTACACTGCTACAGACAAGAGTCCACAACACAGGAAATCCAGGACAGATAACCCCCTTAGGATCTATAGCAAAAATAAAAAGACCAGGAGAGGAAGGGGATGGTAAGGGGAATAAGGGGCAATTGGTCCCAAGGATCAATATATAACTCCCTCCCAGGAGGACGAACAACAGAAAAGTGGATAAAAGGAGACAATGGTCAGTGTAAGATATGAAAAAAATTATAATTTATCAAGGGTTCATGAGGGAGGAAGGGGGAGGGAATGAGCTGATACCAAATACTCAAGTAGAAAGAAAATGTTTTGAAAACGATGATGGCAACATATTTACAAATGTGCTTGACACGATGGATGGATGGATGGATGGATGGATGGATGGATGGATGGATGGATGGATGGTGATAAGAGTTGTAAGAGTCCCCAGTAAAATGATTCAAAAAGAAAAGAAGTGAGAATTGTAAGACATTGTCTCCTATACTTTGGTCATGTTATTGGGAGGGTACTAGACCCTGGAGAAGGATATAAAACTTGGTAAAACAGTATACAAAATATACTCAATAAAAATATATATGTACATATATTATATAGTGTATGTGTGTATCACTGCCTTCAAGTCTATACTGACTCTAGTGACCCCCGGTGGGTTTCCAAGACTATAACTATTTAAGGGAGTAGAAAACCAACCCTTCTCCCTTAGAGATGTTGATGGTTTCAAACTACCAACCATGAGGACTGCAGCTCAATGCATAACCGCTGCACCACCAGGGCTCCTTGGTAAAGTGGTAGGTAGACATAAAAGGTAGGCTTAAGAAAGAAGACCTCAGCTGAGTCCTGGTGGCGCAGTGGTTGAGTGTGGGACTACAGCCCACAGGGTTGACGGTTCAAATCCAGCAGTGGCTCTGCAGGAGCAAGGCTGGGCTTCCTACTTCCACCAGAGGGCAGTGATGAGGAAGAAAAAAAAAAGACCCCAGCGAGACGGACTGACTCTGTGGTTACTCAGATGGGCTTAACCATAGCCACAATGGTGAGGAGAGCACGGGACCAAACAACGTTTTGCAGTTGCACTAGAGGTCATTGTGAGTGGACATCCCTGCAAATGACTGGGCATTGGGGCAGTGTGTGTGTGTGTGTGTGTGTGTGTGTGTGTGGTGGGGGGGGGGGACAGGGGACTGTTCCATAGCTATAAAGTATATTATTGGAACAAATGGATACATTTTGAATAGGAACTAGATTGAAATGTATTCAACTTTCTTAACTCAAAACACCCTCAGAGTCTCAGTGAGCTTTCCAATGGTTACCTTGGTCAAAAGAAATCTCTTAAGTCCAAACAACTGACGTCATAAATATTGACATCCTAACACTTTGGTAGCCCTTTGGGAACCCAACACAAGCCGACTGAAAGGAAAAGAGGTTGATTTCGTTCATAACCACACTGATTAATGGAACGCATGCACTTTGTGGGCACACATCCCAAACCGCGGAATCAGATGGCACACTGCCCCCTCATTTCCTGTTTCATGATGATTTTTATGCTGCATTGGCTTTTTAAAAACAATATTTTATTGGGGACTTGTACAACTCTTATCACAATACATATCCTGGGCCAGGCACATTTGTACATGTGTTGCTATCATCATTCTCAAAACATTTTTCTTCTACTCAAGCTCTTGGTATCAGCTCATTTTCCCCCTCCCTCTCTGCCCGCCCCCCCCCAATGAATCCTTGGTAATTTATAAATTATTTTGTCATGTCTTACACTGTCCGACATCTCCCTTCACCCACTTTTCTGTGGTCCACCCCCCAGGTAAGGGGTTCTATGTAGATCCTTGGGATCAGTTTCCCCTTTCTATTCCACCTTCCCTTTCCCCTCCTGGTATCACTCCTCTCATTATTGGTCCTTGTGTTGCCAAGAAAACCCATCTTCCTAAGGAAATGACAGTTTCAAAGGAATACTTCGCCATCTACTGTTGAAACGGTAAACTTCAAGTAAGTAGTCGTGTCCATTTCAAACCCCAAATCCAAGCTCACTGCCGGCTCCGAGTCAAAGCCCCCTCAGAGCGACCCTGTGGAGCGTGGCAGCACTGTGCGTTTCCAAGATTGTAGCATCTCTCTTCCTAATGGCTTCGAACTGCTGAATTTAACCACTACGTGACCTGAGTCTCAATTTTCTTTTAATATAAGCTATCCCACAGACACGCTCCACGTCAATTCTGTAAGGCCGTGGAGTGTCTGTAATGCACAGTGTAGGAATTAGTGACAGAATAATGATCTGACATGAGGCTATTGCTCCTGATGTCATTTTATTTTTTGGTGCGCCGATGAAAACTTTATTTATGGACATCGGATATCATCATGTGTCATGAATAATTTTTTTAAGTCTTTAAAAATGTAAAAACAGGCCAGTTGGGGAATTAGCTCAAATGGTAGAGCGCTCGCTTAGCATGCGAGAGGTAGCGGGATCGATGCCCGCATTCTCCAGTTTTGGGCGGGACTGCGGCCCACTGGGACGGAGGTTCAATTCCAGCAGTGGGGCTGGGCCTCCTCCTCCCACCACCAGAGAGCAGTGATGCCCCCCCCCCAAAAAAAAAAAGTAAAAACAATTATTAGCTCAGGACAATCAGGCAGTCGACTGTCTTTGAGCTACAGGTCTGTTCCAGGGACCACAGGGAACCCTGTGTTTGTTTATACAGGTCTTCATGTTATGCAAGAGGCTCAGAAAGCCCAAGAATATCCTGGTCAGAGACTCTGGAGGCTCGCTTTCTAAGCCTCTCATTTTAAAATTTACACCAGACAAAGTCTCTAAAATTTGGATAATCACACGAGAGAAAAAATAATATAGAAAAAAAGACCATTCTCTAGGGCGGTGTTTCTCAATCTTTGGGTCACAAAGATTTGGGGGGTCGAATGGCTCTTTCATAGGGGTCACCCAATTCATACCAGTAGCAAAATGACAGTGATGAGTAGCAACAAAAATAATTTTATGGTGGGCGTGGGTCACCACCACATGAGGAACTGTGTTAGAGGAAGGTTGAGAACCACTGCTCTAAGGAAAGGGGTCATGGGGGAACTCTGGGTTAAGCAGCAGTGGGCTAAGCATTTGGGCTCCTAAACCAAGGGTTGGTGGTTTGAAGACACCAGCTGCTCCAAAGAAAGAGGAGGCTGTCTGCTTTCAGAGAGAGGGGCCGCCTCGGAAGCCCCAGGGAGAGGTTCTCCTCTGTCCCGAAGGGTTGTTATGAGTTGAAATCGACTTGACAGCGTCTGCCTAACCAATGTTTCGCTTTAAGACACAATTTGGAGACATGTACATTAAATAAACCTGGTCCTGTGCCTAACTTTATGCATAGACAGTATGGATAAATGTGATACATAGTTTTTTAGTTTGGACTTGAAAAGAAAAGACAATGAGAAAAGTTTATAAAATTCTCAATCTCTTTTATAAAAGATGTATCTGAAATCAGAAATCATTGCATGTACAGCCATCTTCTCTGAATATAACACAAATCATAGGTAGAAATTAAAATTTACCTAGGTAAATACTGGGGATTTTTTAGTGCTGATTTTTTTGTTTTGTTTTGTTTTGTTTTGTTGTTTTTTTGGGGGGGGCATCACTGCCTTCTGGTGGTGGGAGTAGGAGGGCTGATTTTTTTAGTACATTTATATCATAGAACACCACACTCCTATAATTTGGAAAAATGTTAAGAGGGAATTCCTATTTCCATAATATAAAAAAGCGAGAAAAATCTTTCCATAGTCTTTATCCAGTATAAAGAATTCAGTCTGACTCACCTGGGAAAAGGGAAATGATTCACGGCTGTCTTTACCTGGGCTCATTTTGATCCTCAGGTCTCAAACACAAAATGAATTTAGCATGAGCTTACATCTGTTTGTTTTTTTAAAAAAAACATGTATTAATAATATGTGAACTACATGCCAATCCAATGGTTTAAATTGTTTAAACAACCAAAACTTTGCTTGAGATGATCATCGCAGCAGCAATACACGGACAGGGAACTGCCAGAACTTTGGGCCAGATTCCCAAGAGGAGCAAAGGGTATCGTTGTTTTTGTCAGTCGGATCTTGGCTCACAGCAGAGAATACCGGAAAGATGCTTACTTGTGCTTCATTGACCATGCAAAAGCAGTTGATTGTGTGGACCATAATAAACTATGGATCACCTTGAGAAGAATGCGACTTGGACTTGGATCAAGAGGCAGCTCTGTGAGCAGAACAGGGGATTACTGCATGGTTTAAAATCAGGAAAGGCGTGTGTGTGCGTGCGTGTGTGCGTGCGTGTGTGCGTGTGTGTGTGTCAGGGCTGTATCCTCTCACCATACTTACTTGATCGCTATGCCGAAGAAGTCATCAGAGAACCTGGATTATACGAAGAAAAGGGTGGCACTGGGACTGGAGGAAGGCAGATGAAACAACCAAGTGCATGCGGATGGAACAACCTTACTTGCTGAAAGTGAAGACTTGAAGCTCTTGCTGATGAAGATCACAGATTGCACCCTTCCGTATGGATTGCAACTCAATGTAAAGAAGGCCAAATCCTCACACCTGGACAAATAGGTAGCGTCATGGTAGATGGGGAAAAGAGTGAAGTTGTCAAGGACTTTGTCTTGCTCAGATCCACAACCAATGCTCATGGAAACAGCAATCAAGACATCAAAAGACATGTTGCATTGAGTAAATAAATCTGCCGCACAAGACTTCTCAAGAGTATTGAAGAGCAAGGACGCTATTTTAAGGAATAAGGTGCACCTGACCCAAATTTTCCTTTGCATCAGATGCATGTGAAAGTTGGACATTGAAATGTATATAGCACTGCACCTTTTAAAGTTTTATTTTTGAAATGATTTCACACATGCAGATTTCAAGAAAAGTGCAAAAACCTCTTCCTATCTTTTATTTAAGTTCCAGTCGAGCTAATTTTTGCACTTTGCGATTATTCTTTCACAAATACCAGTTTTATCAGTGTCCAAGGTGAGCTATCAAAGATATAAGAGGGTAAGCCATGAAGCTTGACTAAACACATCATAGAAACCTTTATGAAGCAAAGATATCAAAATATGAAGTGTTTCTTGACATATCCTCCACACACATCTGAAGTGTTTCCAGCTCTGTAATCTTTTTCCCCAGAGAATTCTGCCCTCAGACTTACACATCAAAATGGCTATTTGATCTTCTCAAGGGACCCAAATCCTGTTTCTTTTGAAGGTCTTCAGCGTCTTGGGGAAAAAAAAGAAGTCTGAAAGGTCAAAATCAGGTCTTTACTTGAATGTTGCTTTTCCAACAAAATTCTTGTAGGACAGCCCTTTCTACCCTTAAAGAATTAACAGGTCCATGGTTGTGGTGGGAATCTTATGGTAACTTTCCTGACCTTTTCCCACACCCACGCAATTTTTCTGAAAACCTTTCTATAAGTTCTAGATATCATTCTGTATCCTTAAAAAAAACTATTAAGATTACTCCCCAAATGATTGCCATATCCTTCTGAACTCACCCCTCTGCCTTAAATTTAGGCTACCAGATCTCTTGGAAATCCTTTTTTTTTTTGTTTTTATTTTAATGAATCCTTTTATTGGGGCCCTTACAGCTTATAACAATCCATACATCAATTGTATCGAGCACATTTGTATGTATGTTGCCATCGTCAATTCCAAAACATTTTCTTTCTACTTGAGCCCTTAATAACAGCTCTTCTTTTTTTTTTCTTCCCTCCCCTATGGAAACCAGTTTTGTTTGGAACTTGCTGTATGGATCGTATTGGTAAATCCAAGACTTGTATCCACTACAATTTGCTCCACAAAAACATCTTGATTAATTGCAATCTTGCTTGCAAGTGGGTGGAAAGATCAGATCTTCAGGCATGCTAATCATCCTGCAATACTTTTGCTGAAAGCTGGCTGAGGCCAACATATTCACTGAAAATTGAAAATGCTGGATCACGTGAAATACAAACTTTAGTAGCGAATGTGTCAATGGCATTACACAATTTTTTTTGGGGGGGGGGGGCATCACTGCTCTCCGGTGGTGGGAGTAGGAGGCCCAGCCCCACTGCTGGAATTGACCCTCCGTCCCAGTGGGCCGCAGTCCCGCGCACAACCACTACGCCACCGGGGCTCAGCCGGCATTACACAATTTTATTCCACCAGCTTCTGGATGTCAGCCGCAGTGTCTTCATTTGTTGAGGTTGATGTCTTCCTTTTCTTGATTCACTTGCGGTCTTCCTGACATTCCTTAAAACGCTTGATCCACATAAACACTGCCCACTTTGGGGAACATGTGAATCAGCTTGTTGCAATGCTTCATAGATTTGGGAAGATGTCCCATTTGGGTTTAGTAAAAGTTTCATAATAGAGCTGACCGCAAAATCATTGCTTTCTTGTGGCACAAAAAGTATCCTGTTTTTGCCCAAATCTAAGATGAGGTCTTATTACATGGCCCTGCTGGATCCTCGGCCTCATGACGACATCCCTGAAGAGTTGGGCGCTAGGGAAAAGTGTGGTGAAGAAACGAGATGGAGCCTGGCTATCAGAAATAAGTGTCTGGGGTCTTCAAGACTCGTCTACAGAAGAGCAGCCATCTAAGTGAGGCGCCGACTAAGTCCACATGGGAAAAACACACCTGCCTGTGTGATAAAAGGACTGTAAATAATATAATCCAAATCCAAAGGAGAGAATGATATCAGAGCTTAAGTTGGGGACATCTTTGCTTGTAGGCTACGGGTGACACCGGTAGCCCAAAAGCCATGTGCAGGATCCAGGCATAAATGAAGCTCTGGTGACTCCCCACTTAACATAGATCAGAGGCACGAAGAATAGCCTTGTTGTCACTGGAAAGTGGATTGTGGTAGAAGCAGTTGGACGAAAAGTCAACATCTTATTATTTGATCTCTTTTTTGACCCATTTAAAATTGATTTAGCTTTTAATATTTTATACTTTTTCAACTAAGGTTTTCCTCTTTTGATTGTTAACTTGTTTGGCTCTTTGTTTTTTGTTTATGTTTTCCGGTAGATGAAATCCAGGATAGGTGGATTTATAGAAACAGTAAGCGAATTAATGGTTTCTTGGGGGTATGGCAGGGGAAACTGAGGGTGTGGGGGGCAGATGAGGAGCAAATAACAAAGGGTACATGAAAGAAGAAAATGTTCTGACATTATATTAATTATACAACTTTTTGTTCTGATTGAACTAATGAATTGCAGGATATGTAAATTGTCACAAAATCTTTTTTAAGGTATCTTTTTTTAAGACACCTTAGTAAGACTAAGTCTAGTGTATTCCTGAGAAAATTTATCTGTAGCCAGCCATTAATCACAGATACATTTAAACATGTCTTGTTTGGAATAAACCTGTGTCTGTATGAACCAGAGCCCTAATAGCAATACTTTTTTACTTACCTTCAGAGAAGCTTATGCAATTACTAAATCGTGTAGACTTCTTTAAAGCATCTAAATTTGTGAAGAATTAAGTGTAAATCCAATCATTCTAAATTGGAACTATCAAAAGTCCAATCAGGATTTATATTTCACATCTGAAATGAATGTCTGAGGTGTCATCAAATAAAGGACTTAGTATTGATTATGAAGATGACTAAGAATGACCTTTTTCTTTAAAAGTATTTATTTTAAAATAAATTAGAATATTTGGAAACCTGGTTTACAATGGTTATAATAAAATTCTGAGTATTTCTCTCTGCAATATACGGAAGGGATGTCGCTCTTGCCTTTGTAGGGGAATTGGCAGCCACTCTTTTCCAGGGCACCACACAATCATTTTCAAGGTCTATTTATCTTTTGTTGTTGTTGTTTGTTGGGGGGGGGGGGCATCACTGCCCTCTGGTGGGAGTGGAAGGTCCAGTCTTTCTGCTGTGGGATTTGAACGGCCAAGCCAGTGGGCCGCAGTCTTGCACTCAACCACGCCGCCACAGGGGCTCAGCCCCTATTTCTCTTTTGCAAAGGAAAATATTGACTCAAAAAAACTATGGTTCCTGTCAAGCTGATTTTTATCCCAGCAGCTGCTTTTCTTAATCCCCAGGAATGGAAATATTTTAAATGGTTGTTTTAGAATCCATTTTAAGGAGGCCTGGTGGCTTAGCAGCTTAGGTTACAGTGGGTTAGGGGTTCCAACCAAGTACCTGCTCCCCAAGGGTAGGGATTGGGGTGTGATGGGGCTTTCTCCTGCAGAGATGTGACGTCTCTGAAACCCCAGGGCATTCTCTCCTGTCCAATAGGATCGCTATGAGTAGGGTGGCCTCTAGAGCGGTTAATTTTAGAATCCATTATTTTACCATCTTATCCGCAACTAAAAGGGTTGGGAAGGGAACATAGTATTACGTTTGAATGTTAGAAGCAGAGACAGGAGAACAATGAAGGATTTACAATTGTACATCACGAAACAGCAGGACAGGCGCTGGTCGCAACCTGGCCTCCAACCCAAAAAACCTAAACTCGCCCAGTCAATTCTGCCTCGTGGCGACCTTAGGGGACAGAGTAAACGTGTCCCCCGCCCTGAAGGGGAAGAGATGGAAAGCCTCAATTTGCTCCTCCCCCTCTCTCAGTGGGGGCTGGTGGCTTCAAACCACCTACCTGGTGGTGAAGCAGTCCAAGACAAAACCACTATCCCACTGAGGATCCTGGGTTGGTTAGAGGAATCTAAAACCCTTCCCCTGCCTCCATTCATTATAACAGGAATGGAGTCCCCAAGGTGCCTCGGGCCCCTCTCCCCGTTCCAGGGCGCGATTTAGGGCCCTGTCCCTGCAGGCGTCCGCTGGGCATGGGAGGGAAGATGACCCCTCCACTTCAAAATTGGGGCGTGGCAGGCAGGCCCATCACCCCAGCCACTCTCGATCCCAGGATCTGCCATACACGGCTCTCCCTCGGCGCCTGGCACAACGAAGCCCCACTGTCCCGGTGAGCCGGCCGGCGCCAGGCTGCGCTCTCCGCGCGCGCGGGGCACCCACAGCCCGCCTGCCTGCAGAGGCCGCGACAAGCTTCTCCAGGCCAAGCCCACCCCAACAGGTAACTGGAACGCAGACCCCGGGGACGGCGCGATGACGTCACGCCGCCGCCTTCCGAGCATCGCGAGACTTTCTTCTCCCGACTCCCCCGCCCCCGCCCCCCGCCCCTCTGCAAACCGCCCGCGCCCGGCTGCCAGGCGGCGGCGGGGATGGCGAGCCGCGGAGCTGGGGCCCTGACGATCGCAGCGGCGCCGCCATTGGAGGAGGGAGGCCTGAGGGGCGGGCCGGCGTGGTGAAGGCGGAGAGGCCGAGGCGGCTGGCCCCGAGAGAGCCAGGGCCATGGAGGCCAACATGCCGAAGCGGAAGGAGCCCGGCAAGTCCCTCCGCATCAAAGTCATCTCCATGGGCAACGCCGAAGTGGGAAAAGTGAGTACCTGGCCCTTAGGGGCGGGACCTGAGCGCGGCGGAGGGACGTGCCGATTGGTTGGAAGGGCGGCCACTCCAGCCTGGGGCCCAGCCTCTTCCCCCGCCCCTGAGCAGGCCCGAGTCTCTTCCAAGGGGATGCGGCTGCAGCTGGGAGACGATGCCGACCTTTTTGACCTCGGGTTTGCCCCCTTCGCCACCAGTAGCTCGCCCCTTAAGCAAGTCCCTGCTGTGCCCACGTAAGCCCAGAAGGTGCCCAACAGGGACTGGGGAGGCCTAGGACTTCATGTCGGATCATCTGCTTACCTGCGGTGTGCGGTCAAGGAGACTCCCTCACCCGGGGCTGAGAGGGGGAGATGGAAAAGTTAGTTTCCCCGAGAAGGGCCGGGGTCCAAGAGGAACGAACTGGGGTGCTTTGTGGGGGCTGGG
>PVJH01015770.1:0-52471 GCA_004026705.1 Nesogale talazaci | reverse complement strand
TAAACAAAGGCCTTATTACTAAAACTGACAATACTCCACAAACTTGAAGTAAGAAAATAATGAATTGCCCACTGAGAAAGTGGGCAAAGGACCTAAACAGAGGTTTCACAAGGGCAGAAATATAAAAGGCAAAAAACATATGAGAAAATCTTCCCGATCGTTAGCCATGAGAGAAATGCAAATTGAAACAACTATGAGATACCACCTAACACCCTCAGTTAAAAAAAATCAGAAAGTAACGACTGATGGAGGGGCTGTGGAGAGATAGAAATTCTAGTCCACTGCAGGTGGACCTATAGATATGTATAGCCATTATGGAAATCAATTTGGAGATATTAAAACAAATGAAAATCAAGCTACCATACAACCCAGCAATAACCCTATTGGGCAATACCCAGAAGAGACAAAAAACAAATCACGGACAGATATCTGTGCTCCAATATTCAGTGCAACAGAGTTCATAATTGCAAGGAGTTGAAAACAACCCAAGTTTCCACCATGGACAAATGGATTAAAAATTGTGGTACATACATGCAATCAAGTGCCACATATTCCTAAAAGGCAGTGAGGAATGTATGAAGCATTCACAGGAAGAACTGAAGGAAATTATGGGAAGAGCAAAAGGAAATTATGCTAAGCAAAGTAAACCAAGCATAAAAGGACAAGTACAACATGAGTCCACTGAGGTAAGGTTAAAAATGCAAAAGGAGGGGGAAAAGCTACTGAAAGCATATATTCCTGGGGTGAGGTTCAGGTTCTTTGGCAGGGGCCAGACCTAATACAGGGATACATATGGCATCAAACTAAAAATTATGGTGAAAGAGAAAAAAAATACATGGGCCATGAGGGCACAGGGCATTAACCCACCCAAGGGGAAGGCATTTTTAATATATCCACTATAGAGGGAGAGAGGGACCAGACTTCAAAGACCTGAATGCAACAGAAAGCAGCAAAGCAACTGAGAGGTCTGCAGGGCTGGGCTGGATTCCATCTATGGGGACTCCCCACACTTACCCCAGAATAATGCACAATAGAGGACAGCACTGAAGCTGCAGCTCAAGGAGAAAGGTGTTGCTGATCAGGAGCAAATGCAGAGGGAAGGAGAGAGGGTGGAACATATTCTAGCCCACCAACCTCTGAGGATGATTATTCAATTCTGAGCAACCCATGCACAGTGAGAACCTTAGGGCTTCCTCATCACAAGTCACAACCTCCCTCATTGACCTATGGTGACACAAGGAACATCATTGGAGACACAGTGTGAGAATTATGTGTGATCTGACTCCTCTATGCCAGGGCTAAACACTAAGGGAAAGCACCAAAGCAGCAAGGGGAGCAAAGCAATGAAGTCCTGGAGGAATACCAAAAATACAATTTGGGGCCAGGGAATGGCACCCCATCAGACTCATCTAGAAAACACACATAAAGGTCAACAGATAGACCTGGAACTATTTATAGGCTTTTCTTTTTGTGCTGTATTTGTTTCCTTTTGCTGCTATGTTTTCCTTTGTTTTGTGCTCATTATTGTCTCTGCAGGACTATCTAGATAAAATAGATCATATAAACAATCTGGAGGAGAAAAAAAGATTGATGGTTCCAGGGACACCTGGTAAAGGGGAGGTGGGAGAAAGAAAGAGAGGTGCCAACAAATCCAGGAACAAGGAACAAGCAAGTGATCTAAAATTGATCATGAGGAGGGCATAGGGTACCTGGTGGGCTTGATCAAGGGCAATGCAGCAGAGAGGAATTACCAAAACCTGAAGGAGGGCCAAACATGATAGTGAGACAAGAGGAAAGTAAATACAAATACAGGAAAGAACTAGGAGGCCAACGATATTTACAGAGGTCTAAATATAGGCATGTACATATGTAAATATATTTAGATATAATAATGGGGATATAGATTTATGTACATATATTTATTGTTAGGTATTAAGACAGCAGACAGACATTGGGTCTCCACTCAACTATTCCCTCAGTGCAAGAACACTTTGTTCCAATAACCCGGCATTCTGTGAGGCTCACCTGCCCAACATGATTGCTAAAGATAAAATGGGTGCATAAGCAAATGTGGTGAAGAAAGTTGATGGTGCCCAGCTGTATATAGCATTTGGGGTCTTAAACGCTTGAAGACAAACAAGTAGCCATGTATGTAGTAAGCAATAAAGTCCCCATGGAAGAAACACACCAGTTTGCATGATCGTGAGGTATTGATGGGTTTAGGTATCAGGAATGAAAGACCCAAAGCAAAAAAATTATTATTAATTTTAATGTGAATTAATGTGAATTAATGTGAATGAGGAGAAGGGAGGAGTGGAGACCCAAATCCCTTCTGTTCACCATTACAGAAGGGTCACAAGAGATTAGTCAGTTAGGGTGCTTTATAACACTAACAAAACACACAGCTCTCTTCTATTTCTTTAATTCTTCCTCTAATCCACACCCCCTCCACTATCCACCTTACAAATCCAATTAGATCAGAGCAATTAAAGTGGTAGAGATAAGAGCTGGAAACCCTAGGAATCCAAGACAAATAACCCTTTCCAGATCAATAATGAGGGTAGCAATACCAGGAGGGAAAGGGGAAGCTGGGGGAGGCGAAAGGGGAATCTATCACAGTGATCAATATATAACCCCCTCCCGGGGGATAAACAACAGAAAAGTGAGTGAAGGGAGACAGCAATTGGTGGATGGAGGGAGTGTTGTGGGGGGGGGGATAAGCTGATGCCAATAGCTCAAGTAGAAAAATTGTTTTGAAAATGATGGCAACATATGAACAAAAGATGGACATATGGGTTGTGATGAGTGGTAAAGAGCCCCTAATTAAATGATTTTTTTTAAGTTACCTTCTCCTGGACTGGATTGGGATGTTTTCTCAACATTCAAGTGCTCTTGTATATAAAGCTCTTTCTTACAGACACATACACACACCCAAAGTTACCTTCTCAGAAACTCATGGGATCAGTTCCCCGCTGTCCTATAAATCCCTGTGAGTCAACATCAACTCAATG
Source organism: Nesogale talazaci (assembly GCA_004026705.1). Lineage (NCBI taxonomy): Eukaryota > Metazoa > Chordata > Mammalia > Afrosoricida > Tenrecidae > Nesogale > Nesogale talazaci. The sequence goes on along the minus strand of PVJH01015770.1, from coordinate 49,460 downwards.
GCTTTGATCTTTTTGATTTTCTTGTGGCAAAGATGGGGGAGAATGTTAGATTACTGCAACAGTAAAGCTGGTGGTGATGAACACTGTATGCTCACTGTATGGTGTATCTGGAGGCAAATTAGACCAAACAAACAACAGAGGTAGAAGTTATGGGACTTCATAAAGGAAGCTAATGTATTTCCATGTAGAAGAATGAATAAACAGCTCTTGAGATATACATCTCTTGAGCTGGGGACTGTTGGACTCTGTCATCTGGCTGACTATTGGCGACCGGCTCTGCTGTTTGCTGCCTGTGACCAGATAGCCTGAATTGCTCTACAGAGGACTACTCAGTGGCCCTCAAGACTCGAACGACTGCTGGTCTTCTCACTGTCTCATGCAAGTGAGTTGCACCAGGCAATTTGAACTGCTTTATAGATAGTTAACTGTTTCTTTCTTATCTTATATACCTTTCTCTATATATAAACATATAAAAAGAATTACTAGTGTCCCGATTTTATTTCTCTAAGAGAACCCTGCCTGACACAAGATTACAGTCATAAATGTAGAGCTCAGACATAATATGTCACATAAAGAAACATTGCTAGAGGGATCATAGTAATACACTACACCTCAACATCTGTGCTCTCTTCAATTACATTTTAATTCTATGATGGCCCTTTCTTTAAATAGACTGTCTGATTTAAGGACAACTCCCACTTGCCCTTTAATGTAAAGTGATCAAAGCATCTCTTATTCACACCACATTCTTCACCATAATTTTCTTTATTTGCTGTCCATACAGTTTTGAAGACAATGAAAAGTCTCTGGGCCTTTCTTGCTAAATAAGAACCATGTGCACCTGCTCAAATTCTAAGACTATCCTCTTACAAACATACAGCTAAGAACAGATTTCATGCTTAGCCCATGGACTGTCTGTAATGCAGTCTCATGAAAATTATTCATAAGTACCAAAAAGCCATACTCACTGCCATCAAATCGATGCTGACCCATTTCAATTCAATTCAGTACCGTCAAATTGATGCCAACTCATAAGGATTTTGTCGGATAGGGAAAAATTGCCCCAGTGAGTTTCCACGTTCTGAGAGAGTAACTCTTTATGCCACTCCTGATGGGTGGCAAGCTAATTTGAACTGCTGACTGTGCAGTTAGCAGCTCAACCTGTAGACGAAGATATAGGCAAAGCAAATCTTTCTCAGTCATATTTGCTTTCATGGGGCTAGATTCAATTAAGTCTGAAAGTTTTATGCTCAATTAATAATAAAGGAACTATAACTTTTTTCCCTCTATTTCTTCAGGAGACATTAAAATATGCTCTCATGTTTCACCTTCTTTCCCCCTGATTTTAAATTTTATGTCAAATTTTCAAATTGCTCAAATAAAATGGTACACATCTTCACACAAACAAAAAACACTTTGCACATTTAACACAACCTAATTTTGTATTTAAGTATAAATTTCTTCAGCTAAACTAGTGAAATCAGGCATATAATGCTGTTATGTAAAGTGATGGTCAAGAAGTGTCATTACCCAGAGCAAGGAAGTTCTTTGGAGTCAGTTACTGAAAAACTAAAATTTCATTTATAATTCTTAATAAAATGTCTATTTTCCTTTGTCTTTGCAGCTGAGACAAAAAATTCAAGGGGTGTGTAGGCTTCAATGATCTGAGATCCCTGTTTCTAGCACACATCTATTTTTTCTCTCAGTGCAGTTTGACCCATAAAAAGATTTAATCTTGTGGTGATGCTGATTTTTAAAGTGACATTTTCCATTTTTATAATTAAGAAAAGTTCATTTTTTATATTTTCAAACCAGAATTAATATTTTAAAGATTCTCAAGTTTTTAGTTATTTAAAAGTACTAGAAAAAGTCATGATTGTTTTTCTTTTGACTCACAGACAGATCTTTATTTTTCATAAAGTTTCACAAGTTGGAATTTTTTTGACTATGCTTTCATGAAACCCAGGTGGCATATTATTATTAAGCACTCCCTCCAAGAGAGGACTGCTCTCCATCTGTCTGTTAGGCACTGCAGATTCACAGTAGAAGCGAACATCCTCCCAATTTTTCTGGATTAGTGGGCAGAATCCATTAGTTTGTTCTCCCTGTGTTCTTCATTTCTCTGATGAAAAGGTTTAAATGAAGTTGTGGGTTTGAACAATGTAGGAAATGGAAACAGGTGTAGATAAGAGAAAGCACCCAGCAAAGTGAACCATTATTATGCTGGAACTCTATTCTACCCCTGTGAACCTATGCAGCTGATTTTGCAGGATAACATGTGGGGCGATGTTACCCACTTCTAAGAAATAGTATGATCTCTCTTGAGACTAAAGCCCTGGTGATACTGTGTGGTTAAGAAGTAGACTGTTAAGAACAAGGACAGTCATTAAAAAAAACATATAAGAGATAAAGCTGCCTGCTTCTGTAAGGATTTACAGCTTCAGGATCCATGCCACAGCCATGGCTATGGAAGATATGTACTACTCAATGCCAGGAGCCCTGGTGACACAGTGATTACACATTGCAGTGCTCAATTTAAGGTCCACTGTTCAAAACCAGCAGCTGCCCTGTGGGTGACACATGGGGCTTTCTACTTCTGTCAAGAGCAGAAATGCACTGGGCCAGTTAGTTCTATCCTCCTGTAAGTTCATTAAGAGTGGCAGTGACTGGATGGCAGTGAGTTATACCAAATAGAATTTATAAAACATGTTAAAAATCCTGGATTGAGACTTTCCCTGAGTTTGCAGCAGACCATTCTCTCTATGGTCCAGAGAGCAACACAACACTGACAAGGCTGGATAAAGTTGTGTACAGGTACTTTCCTTAGCTGAAAGAGAAGTGTACAATATGCAATCACAAAAATGAATGCTCGCATACATATTTAAGTCTTTGATCCTTGGCTAGAATTTAAAAATCGGGAAAGAAATAGCAGGAAGCAAGGTTTTAAAAGTAGTCTTGGCAAAAAAAAAGTAGAGAAAATTCTAAATATCATTTTCCTCACCCACTGAGACTCAGAACTGGCAAGGAGTCAGCTCTGTGTGCTGCATCATAAGTGCATGTTGACATTTAACAGAAATGGCCAAGTTGTTCTACAAAGTGACTATGCCATTCTGCATTCCTACCAGTAACGTATGGGATTTCCTTCATAGAGTGGGTTACCTTTGAATGTACAATTAATGTTAGTGTTTCAAGTGCTTGTTAAATAGCATCTTATGGTGGTTTTAACTTATTTCTCAAATAACTTATGGTATTCAGCCACCTATTATTTGCTTTTTAAATTTCTGTATATTTTCTTTGGGTATTAGAGAGATCTCAATAAGTAATTTTGTTTTCCTGCAAGTTATAAAAAATGATACTTAACAAATATTTACTTCAATTTTATGTTGTTTTAAAGATCACACTAGATTATTGCATTTGGTTTGTTTAAAAGGGGAAATTTATTATTTAACAATCCTTTCCTTGATTGCTGGAATTTGTAGAACAAATATAAAACCCAAAATGTATCAAAAATTAAAACCAATAGATTACTTTGGTCTTGTTTATGGAGACTGTAGTGTAGCCCAGGCTATGGTACTTCTATGTTCACATTCTAATGTAGTTTATCAATTATTTACTATCAGATTAAGAATTGTAATTTATGGTTATGATGAAGTAACAACGACAGAATAATGAATTGCAACTAATATCAATTTAATCCCATTTCAATTTGACTTATGTAATGAAACCAAGCTTTTCCTAATTTACTATTTATAGTGAACCTTATGTAATCCAAATGTATCTCTCTCATGTACTTAACATTAGTCAGGTTTCATGCTAACAAGGCACACACCCAATAGCTTTTCTCAGATCGTGTTTCCCTAAGAACCAAAAGACAGAAGAGCACTCTATATTTTAGGATTATCGTTGGAATATTGAAGTTTTAACTTATTTAGAAATAGAAAAGAGGCATTCTGAGTTTCTGAGAACTATGACAAAGACTGACTGCTACGTGGGAAGAAAGAGAAGTGGAATGATACACTCATGCAAGGTTATCACCTTTTCTGGGAAAATAAAATCTTGAAATCCTTCTGAAGCACAAAGAAAGTGTGCTTATTCTGGGTTCCAGACTCCATCTCCTGTTTGAAGTATTCCTCTTTGAAGTCTCTTGGGGCACCCAAACAGTTAAACACTCAATTTCTACGGAAAGGTTGGAGACTTGAATCCCTTAAGCAGAGCCTCAGAAGGAGAGCCTGTCAGCCTGGTGCTGAAAGGTCCCATCACTGACACCCTGGGAGCAGGTGTACTGTGCGCGCAGGGCTTCTCCATGAGGCAGGACTGACCTAACCTGACTGCCTGGACTCCAGAGCAACCAGCTTTGTTTTCCTTGTGATTTCATAACATCACCACTAAGTAAAGCATGGATTTTGATAAGAAGATTCAATATAGATAATTTGCAGATTTATGTCTCAAAATATTGTTTGTTTTTTTGTGACTTTTATATGCCAAGAATCAGTAGAAGATGAATGCATTTTAACTCAGTACAGTCATTCGTATTACATTTTCAAAGCCCGGAGAACATACCAAGTCACATTTTACATGGATAACATGAGCTATATTAAGCAATACTGCAAATTCAGGATACCACTTTGCATTTAGTTTTTGTATAGGAAGTTAATTTTATTGCGGCCCCATGATTTTATAATTAATTTAAGGCACTAACTTTTAGATTATAGATATTTGTCCTATCTATAATCTAACTATTTAAATTGATAGCTAAGTGAATATAAGTAAATAATGTTGAGTACTATTGTAAAGGTTCGGTGTAAGATTTTAAGACAGGAAATTGCAATCAATCTCAGTAAAGAGTAAACTTATATTTTAGGTAGTACATTTATAAATTGCACCCAAAAAAAACCCACTGCCATTTAAAACACCCCCTCACAGTGCTCATCATGATGCTGACCTTGCTGTTAGCAGGCAGACCCCTCAAGTAAAATGCCACCATTTATATAGAGAACAGTAAGAATATTAGACATAATAACAGTTAGAACTTCAAACTTGGAATTGCAATATTGAAAGTTTCTATGGGCAAAATATTGAATGATGCTGGAAGCATCAACAGAAACTAGAAAGAATATAGTCTCTGTACAAAAAAGAACCACTCAGCATTCAGCCATTTCGAGAGGCAGCATATGAACAGAAACCATGATACTGATAGCATGCATCATATGCATCATATGATACTGGTATAACTCCAGATTCTGCTGAAAATATAAACCCAAAACAAAGCCTCAAAAATTGATGGAATACGAATTGAAGTATTTTAGCAAGCTAATGAAGCTCTGCAAACACCTGTCTATGCCAAGACCCTAATTTGATGCATCCTTCCTTTTATGTCTTCCTTTTTATTGTTCAACTTTAAATGCATATGAGGAGGGGCTGAGCCCCGGTGGCATAGTGGTTGAGTGTGGGACTGCGGACCATGGGTTTGGAGGTTCAAATCCACAACAGCTCTCCAGGAGCAAAACTGGGCCTCCCACTTCCACCAGAGGGCAATGAGCGCCCCCCCCCCAAATGCATATGAGGAGACTGAGAAGACCATGTATTGGCTCCATAAAATATTAGTTCTCAGAGTAATAGAGTTTCTATTTGAAATTTCACTTATATTTTTTGGCAGAAGATTAGTCAAAATGCAATGCATCATTGTATTTCTTGAATACTATTTCTATGAACATTCTTTGTTGATCCAAGTAGGTTCAAATAATCGATTAATTCAATTTTTAAAATCAGGTTGTCTTTACCGGCTCTGATGTGAACCTTTTCTTTTTCATGACATTCAGTTGCAGTCATAACAGAAGCGAGAGCTTTGACACCATGTTATCATGGCTACAGGCTCTTTCATTTTTGACAATGCATGTTTGTGTCATCTGTGTATTACAGGTTGTCAATGAGTCTTCATTAATCTCAACACTCTTTCATCTAGCACTGATACTATGTGTTCCTCAAGTTGTACAGATTCACAAGTTATTGTTCAGCACACAGGCACAGCAGGGAGAAAGGCACAACAGAGAGATCTCCATGTGCAGAAAGGTTACAATCCACAACGTCTCCTGTGAAACCCTTAGCACCCCTTTGTTCTGTTTGCCTGGCTGCTTTTTATTCCTGTGCAAAGTTCACATAAGAACATGAAATGATTCTAGATTTCTTATTCTTTGAAATTTCATATATATATATATATATATATTTTAGTTTCTTTTACAATCTTCAGTTTAGTTTCTTGATATAGTTGATACAATACAGGTAAATACCTTTCTGGTGACCTCTGCTTAACATCAGCACTGATATCCTTCATTTTTTACAGACTTCCAGATGGTACCATGAACTTCTCATATGTTCCTGTGGATCTAAATGTAAATATTATGACTTTGTAAATAGTATCCACATCCATCAGCTCCTAAATCAAAGCATACTCTAAGACACAAAGTGTCAAAATATCTAGACTCTCCCCCTATTTTATATTTTATTATTATTATTATTAAAAATCATTTTCTTGCAGCTGAGCCCCGGTGGCATAGTGTTGTGCGCGGGATAGCGGCCCACTGGGATGAAGTTCAATTCCAGCAGCGGCTCTACAGGAGCAAAGGTTGGGCCTCCTGGGCCTCCTACTCCCACCACCAGAGGGCAGTGATGCCAAAAAAACAAAACAAAAAAACAAACACACAACAAAAACAACAAAAAATTCATTTTCTTGGGGACTCACAATCCATATATCCATCTATTGTGTGAAGCGCATTTGTACATTAGCATTTTCAAAACATTTTCTTCCTACTTGAGCCCTTGTATCACCTCCTCATTTTTCCCTCCCCTCCCTGCTCCTTCCCTTCTGAACACTGGATAATTTATAAATTACTATTATTCGTTCATGTCTTACACTAAACTATTGAAGGAAGCAAATTCTAAATGTGTAGTCTTCTGTAAAAATTATTAGAAGTGTGGAAATATAATGGGGCAAATTTTACTGTCTCATAGGGACATAATAAATCACAATCAAATAATGGCAATGGGTTGTGCATTTTATGTTTGGTTTCTCTTAAAATCTAACACAAAAAGGTAAACAAATATTGAATACTACCAATAAGTTCCTCTGCCAAACTCTTACGTGCTGTGACTCTTCCACAGGGAGACACGGGTAACAAAGTGTGTTTATAGGAAAATGTGGTAGAACCAAAATAATGTTACCAAAATAAATCACCTCTTGGGAAGTCACAAGAAAATGGCAAAGATCCATAATGGGAAGTGGTCAGACCTTGGACCAAAAAATATTAGTATAACCTTCCAGATTCCTTATCCCTCAGATTTAAATGTTGGTCTGAGAGGCTAAAAAAGGAAGAAGGTAAAAATGAAGTGGTATTGGAATTTTTAAATACACACAAGCTCATTTAAAACATAAAAATACATCTATTACTCTAATGTCATAAAAACCTTCTTATTTTATTAACTACCCAAATATGGTCTTTAAGTAAGTGTTCTTTGAACAATATGAGGAAAAACCATTATTTTCTCCTGCAGCTAAAAATGCAGCTCATTTCTATCAAGTGCATGAAAGTTTTTCTTTCTTTTTAATCCTCAGATAAACTCATTGTCTTTTATTAGTTCCCAACAATTTTTGTTCATCACTCAGATGAAGTATGATGCAGTAGCACTGAGCATTATTGATGCCTCATCCTCATTACCAGGTCAGGAGTTTCCTTGGGTTTTCTTCCACCTCCACTGTCTCTTTTTTCCTTGATTCCTATCAGTGACTCCCCTGTGTCCATCATTTCGGGAAACACAGGTCTAGTGTTCTAAATCATAGACTTGAGACTTTTCTTGCTTACCCTTATGCTGATTTATGGTGTCAAATTGGGAAAAAAAGCACTCATTGAAAAGAGATACGAACTTCAACTATTGAGTATAATGATTAGTTAATGCCTTTAAAGCACTAAAGGAAATTTTAAATGTACTGCGTGATGGAAGAATAGGATTCTGTGGATTCAGCAGTTCAATTCTCCCCCAGCACTTCAGGTAATAAATACAATATTGGAGATTGCATTTCTTCCTAACATTTGGTATTCCCAGGAGGCAATGCTTTACTTACATGAAAGCTATTAAGAGTAAGTCATGCATTTACACTTATGTCGATAGTTTTATTGGAAGAATCTTTAAATTGTATTTCCATTTGTGGGATATGACACATTTTTATTTTGCCATAAAATTGCATAGGATAATCTTTGTAGAATCATATTTAATGATAAAGGAGAAAAAATTAGAATAACTGCAGTACTATATGATTCCCTACATTACTATTATAAAAGAGTTGCATAGGATGTATCAAATGTTTTCTTTTCTTTAACATCCACTTACAAATGTTCTAGCCTTGCTAAATCATCGAAAATACTTTTAGTTAGATGCCTTAGTTCAGTGGAAAATGCACACTAGTCAGTGGGGACACATGTTTATTACACAGATCAGCATTGGAGTACTTTGCTTAAGGTTTATTATTCATTTAAAACATTGGGCTGCACATAACACTTAGAAAATGTGGTCACTTTTAGATTACTGAGAATAAACTATTTTTCTATTTTACTCTAAGGAGTTATAAACATTATGATAAACATTTTGTTGCAGCACATCCTACAATATGTTGTCATGTAAATTTACAGAGATTTTTTAAGGGATTAAATTACTTTTTAAAAGCCACTTACTTTTTGGTTTGGAGATAAAGAACACAGGTTATAGGCTACATTTGGTTAATTTTTTTCCTTATTTCTATATTTTCTTTCAATCCTATTTTCCCCTTAGTATGCTGTATAAATTGCTTTATATAAAATATTTAGAGCTTCTCAAATCATATTTATTGTTAATAATTGTGTTATTCCCCCCCACTTTCGTTTTCTCCTTATATTTGGCTAATATAAAAATTATCCTTTTGTCCTTATGTTCACATGTTGACCATATTTTTACATTTACCACTATAAAATGCTCACTATGTTTAAGACATTATTTCAGTCTAAGATTAATATTTGATAATTATCTCAGGCTTAATTAATATTTTTATTATTTGTAATCTTGCTAATAGTTTTCAGAATAAATTTTATACATACTTACATTTTTAACATTAATAATTTATCCTTCAGGATGAAAGAGGTAATAAAAACTTTCAGACAAAATGAAGAAAACTTGTTGCTATTAGATTATCCTTTCAAGAAATGCTAAAAGTAGTACTTTATGAAGAAGAAACATTTTATATATATATATATATATATATATATCAGAAATTTGGATCTAAATTTTAAAATGCTAATTGTCTTGCCATTTTTTAGCTTTCAAAGTCCTCTGCTCAATTTCCTTTATTAGTCAGAGTCAAGAAAAATAAATCACATGGTAGAGTACTAGAGACCAACATAATAATTGTCAACATCATTTCTGTCTATGTTCTGTCAGAGGTCTGTTGTTGTAGGACACAACTTTGATGCAAAGAAGATTAGAGATAGCTGAAATTGTAGTGGAAAAAAAGAGCGGGGAAAATTTAGTTAATATTCAACAAATTTTTGCCCTATACATGCACTCTCAAATAAGCTTGGCATACAAGCAAAAGCTTTTATTATTTTAAGTCTTATAGGAGACAGTCACTGACATGCTTAGAACTCCATAGAGAAAAGGTTCATAAATAGGACATGACTATTTTTGTAGAATACAGTCAGTTGAGTCATTGTCCCTGGATAAATATTCTTATAATTTTTATTTTGTACAGGAACAATTAATTCTTTATTTTGGGAAACAGTAAATGCTATATCACAATTAAAGTTAGGCACTTCCCTTTTATATTAATTAGAGACCTATGTAAATCATGACTTACAACACAGTCTAGAGAGTAGTCAAATGCTCACTTGTGTGATGTGGGAAGGATATGTATTATGAGTAGGATTAGAAAAAAATAGGAAAACAGAACATTGGAAGTTTTGCAAGAGCTAAAGGCAACAGAGGTAATTTCTATTACACACATACCTAACCCTTCAGGAAGCTTTACAAATAAATGCTTGGATAGGTGCACAGGAAGAATAGGTGGCGTGACAATAGCCACAAATGCATAGGTTTTACAAAAGCTGCTTGTATGTATATATTTGCTGTTACTGACAAAGTTATGAAATATAAAGAGAAAAGATGCTATCTGATGTTCATATTAAGGTACTAGAATCATTATTTGGTTGTGTATGTGTATATGTGCATGTATGTGTGGCAATCTGGTGCCAATTTGAGGATTGAGAATGAAGGATATGAGTCTAACCTGTGACTCTGGCAATAGCCAATGAGACCTCTGTGTGGACACGGCTTTCTCCTGAGAATTCTGGGAAATCTGGTGATATGTCCTCCCTTGGAGTTGAGAGACTCTCTGCTCAGTCCTGATGATCTACTGCTCAGAGATGATCTACTGACAAGACACAAGACTCACTCCCCAGGAGATATAGCAGCTGACAAGACACATGGCAGCATGCAAAGACCCGGAGCCCTGGAAACTGGAGCAGCCACAGGGAGACCCCTGCCTGTGCTGAGATGCTTCTACTGCCACCAGATACCCAAGACTCTGCACACACTGTCCTGTGATTGCCCTGGTGTCATTGCATGTGCTTCCTGAGTCTGAAGAGGACTTCATAGATTAGTATCAGACATATGAGCTAATATCAAATTTATAGGCTTGGACTGGATTGGGCTGGGATGTTTTCTCAATGTTCAATTGCTCTTGTATATTAGCTGGTTTATTTTTTAAAAATCATTTTATTGGGGGCTCATACATCGTTTTTCACAATACATAAATAAATGTTCTGTGTCAAGCACCCTCACATGTCCACTTCTATTATCATTCTCTGATCGTCCACCTTTTCCCTTGAGCACCTAGTATTGGGGCTTCACCTCTTCCTTTTGTCCTTTCCCCTGCTCTCTCCTCCCCACCAACCCTCAATATTCTATACATTGTTATTGTTCTGTCATATCTTACACTGCCCAACCTCTCCCTCAAACCACTCCTTTGATGTTCATTTTTCAAACAGGAGCTTATGTGTGTATCCTTGCACTTGGTTCCGTCTCTCTACTCCACCTTCTCTACCCTTCCAGCATCTCCAATCTAACCATTGGCCCGAAGGGGCTCAATCCATCTTGGTTTCCCCATATCTCCAGCTCCCCTCTCTACTAATGTACCTTCTCCAGACCATCTGCATTTGTAAGGTAGAGTTGGGACTATGATGGTTGGGGGAGGGGGGTTAGAAAGGCTTCAGGAACTAGAGGGAACTTGTATGCATCATCACTGCCTGGCTGCCCCCTGACTGGTCTGTCTCTTCCCCATGACTCCCTTGCGAAGGGGTGACCCATTATCCACCAATGGGTCCACCCTGCTCTCCCCCTCCTATGTAATGATATGATTCTTGTTCTTTGATGCTCAGTATCTGCTCCCTTTGACCCCTCTTGATCACGCATGCTGGTGTGCTTCTTCCATGTGGGCTTTGCTGTTTCTGCACTGAATGGAGACTCGATTATCTTCAAGTATTAACTAGTTTCTTATACACATATGTATGCTTATGAATTTGTTTCTCTAGTCTACCTGGACTAACACAATATGTGTATACATTTATGTTTATGTGTAATTCAGTTCTAGCAAAAAAAAACTGTGTTCAGATTACCTTAATGGTGAGGAAATAATGCTATATTTTCTTTTTATTAAGAGTGTAGGGGTGGAGTCTAGCCTGTCAATCTGGAGATAATCAACAAGAGCAGTGTGAGCATGGTCTTCAGAGAATTCTGGGAAATGTGGTAATTCCTTCTTGGAGGCAGAGACACTGTCTCTCTCAGTTCATTTCCTTGGAGACTTTCTACTGACATTCCCTGAGAGACACTGCAGCTGACAAGACACATGGCAGCATGCTGACAGACCTAGAGTTCTGGAAAGTGGAGGAGCCACAGGGAGACTCCTGCCAATGCTGAGACGCTTCCACTGCCACTGGATACACAAGACTCTGCACCCACTGGCCTGTGATCATCCTGGTGTTATTATATGTACTTTGTGAATCTGAAGAGGACTTATAGATTGGTATCAGACATATGGGCTGATATTGGACTTATGACCTTGGACTGGACTGGGCCAGGATGTTTTCTCAATGTTCAATTACTCTTGTATATAAACCTCTTTCTTATACACATAGACATGTCTATGGATTTTTTTCTCTAGTCTACCTGGACTAACACAATTTCATATGTGTATATATGCATTCATATAGGTAAATACATTTATGTATATGTGAAAGTCAGTTCTAGCAAAACACTATATTCAGATCACCTTAATGGTGAGAAAATAATTGCTATGCTTCCTTTTTATCTTATTTTTCTTATCTTTTTCCTATCTATGATCATGTCTTTCATTTATAATATATTCTGAAGAATAAGTCTCCTACCTATTGCTAATGCTACTTGTTCTTTGAGCAGTATAATTTATAAATAATTGCCCAAACAACAAATAGGTATTGCTTGAAATAATAGCTCTTCTTTCGTGTTGGTAGTTTAGACTTTATTAAGCAACTATCATAGCACCTTTTAAAAGTGGGCTTAAAAGGACCTGAGGGATGGCGTTAGCAACATTATTTCCCTTTCCCCCCAGCTCTGAGGATGGCCTGCTGGTGTGGTGTAATGTAAAATAATTAGTCCAAAATGTACTACCATCAGAAAGCAGTGGCATCTGCTTTTATAAACCCCTGGGTCTTTTATCTGTGGAAGATTGCAGATTCCCAGAACTTCGCTTATACAGCTGAGGGAGCAAGTCAATAGGGCAGCTGAAAGTAGGTGTAGTGGAGAATGTAGACCCTGTGAGACCTAGACCTGCTTGTGCTAGGCCAATCTCATCCCCATTTCCTGAAGGACAATGTAGCACATCCCCCATCCCAGGACACTCCGAATTCCTTAAAAAAAAAACTTTAAAAAACAACAACACTGTCACTCTTGGACCTTTTTTGCTTCCTTAATGTCTGGGAATATACCAACACACTAACAAAACTTTAACCAAATAAAGCAGGAAAAACACCATGTCTTAAAACCAGCAGCTTCAGCTAAAAATAAGTATCACTAGGTTGGGCTTGATTGGCCAAGACTGCTCAAAGGTCACATAGTGACAAGTCAGTAAAACACATGAGATAGCAGCCTGATGATTAGGACGCTGCTGTACTGTCTGCCCCCCACCCCAGACTAACTTTGTAGGTAAGATGGATTGGCCTCATTGCCCCTCGCCCCTTGGCCACCTCCACCATTCAAAAAGAATAAGCACCATCGCCTCGTCCCTGATTCAGCAGTGATACATTCTCTCAACGTGTTTAACTCAAAATACAAGAATACAGTGATTGCAGCTATATAATGTGCCAAATCATCCCTCTACCCTGAATCTCACCTCCCACTCTGGTACTGCATAAGATCACAGGGCAGTAAAACAACAAACCATCAGACACTGTCCCTACATAAGACACATGGTTGACCAGGGTCTCTTGTGTATTTACTATGCTCCATCCTTATCCCAACCACAATAATCCCTGGAACCTGTTCCCTCCACTTGAGCAGGTAACTTACTCCGTAAAATTACATCTCTCTTTTCCCTCTTCTCCATCTAACCCCAAAGAAAGGCTTCCCTTGATGAATTCCACTACTTAGAACATACACTAGGGCACTTAACCCTAGTCACCATTTTCATCAGCCTAATACTTCCTCTTCATCTATAGAAAATACATTTTCCAGCACATAGTTGACACTCTCCTAAACTAAAGAGCCAGCCCCTCCCTATTTGCAAATCCCAAAAGAGTACACATGTTTCTCAGTTCAATTCAACATGTGCTCCAGGCAGATATAAAAATATAGAAATATAGGGAAAAAAGCCAATTACTGAAGATGTTATAAACTTGATAGCTTACCCGGAAAAGCAGTTCTTGAACTGTCAGAGAAAGAATGCTTGACAATACTGCCAAGTGCTGAACAGAAAATCAAGGAATAATAGAGACACTAGAATCCTCACCCAGAAGCAAAATTCAAAAGTTAAGGAATAACATAGCAGAAAAAGATGAAAAGGTGAAAGCTATAAACAGAATAACATAAATGGAGAAACAAAACAGTGATCATGAAGATGACAAGGTAGAATTCATAAATTAAAACAGTAAGAGAATTATTGGAACAAAGTTTCCCCAATATACAATGAAGAAGATGAGAATCATTCGGGAAGTGAGGGAACACCAATTAGATTACTACTCCCACTGCCCCCAAACAAATCAAGTCATGTTGTATTCAAATTATTAAATTGAAAAGAAAAGGAGAGAATCATGAGAACAGTCATAGAGGAAAAAAAAGTTGTACACCTATTTACCTTTAGATAAACAAATAAAAATATGCTCAGACCTCTCTAAAGAGACCAAACAAGAAAGACGTAACTATTGCAATGTGTTCTGAATGTTGAAAGATGACCACTGAAATTCAAGAATCCTTTATGTCACAAATTAGAAGATGTTAATGTTTTCTCTGATAAAAGAACATCCAGAGAATTCATAAAACCAAAGTCTGCATTTCAAACAAAATACTCTCCAGTTCTTTAAGGATAGAAAACCAACAACCTCAGCACACAAACATGGGACCACCACAGGGTGTAACACTATGCAGAAACCAACACACTGAAAACGGTGCCCCAAACATTTCAGATCCAACTAAGATACAAAGCCAAGAATAAACTCCTCACACACACACACACACACACACATCATCATCATCATCATCTTCTAGAGCAGAAAGGAAAAACACACCCACAAAAATGTATGAGGTGACAGCACCTAATATACATTTATATTTAATTACACTGAATGTTAGTGGTTTAAACACATAAAATAAAGGACAAAGGGTAACCAACTGGATTAGACAACAAAATTCAAGAGACATCTCTCAGACTAAGAAAAAAACAGACTAAGAGTCAAAGGATGTTAAAAAAAATTTACCAAGAAAATGACAATCAAAAACCCAGGGATGGGAATACCAATCTCTTGACAAAATAGACCTCAAGGTATATGACATATTAAAAGATAAGAATAGGCATCATGCAATGTTACAGGGATCTGTATACCAAGAATCTTTAAACACAATAAACATATGTGTGCTCAATGAAAGACCTTCAAAATTTATGAATGAAATTCTCAAGGAGATGAAAAGAGAAATCACCAGATGCACAATTACAGTAGCTGATTTCAATATACGACTCTCAAAGAAAGATCTCAAGAGATTATAAGACCAATAAAAAATCAAAGATCTGGATAACACAAACAACTAGACCTAATAGCCATTTTCAGAGCTCTCCAACCAACATCAATAACACTCTCTTCTCCAATGCACATGGCTCAAATTATCAAATATGTCACATGCTATGCCACAACGCAAGTTTGAGCTAATTCAGGCACATAAAAGTAATTCAGACCACCTTCTCTGCCCACAGAACCATAAAGTTGAAAAATTTCAATAGAAAGAAGAATGAAAGAAAAAAAGACAGACACCTGAAGACTTAATAATACACTTCTCTAAACCAATGGGTATTAGTCGAAATTAGAGAGGAAATTAAGAAGTGCCTGGAAACCAATGAAAACATCAATACAACATACCAAAACTTATGGGACACATTGCAATGAAGGCACACATGAAAAAAGAGGAGAAAATTATGGTCCGCACCTTAACTGAACATGTGTAGTAGCTAGAACAGAACCGCGAGTATCTCTTACTGGTTCCATGACAGAAATTTCTTCCCTGGTTTCTTGAATGTTGTTGGGAGTCTGTCCCTTCTTACTCGTTATTTGTATTTTTGTATATTATTATGTTTTTAGTCTTGTCACCTTAGCATGTTTTGTTTTTTATTATAGTCTGTTACGCCTCCCAGCAGTGAAGCACCAGAGAAGTGTGTGCATAATAAGAATGATTGACACAGGGGTTATAGGGAATATAGGAGGGGGATGATGGGCGGGATAAGGGTATCTTGGGAGTAAATGGTGAAGACTGAGTGAAGAAAGGATAGGGGAGTGAGCAGTACATTGAACTGTGATTGCATAACTCACCTCTGGGGCAATTTAACCATTAACATGGGGAGTATTCTAAAAAAAATTGATGTGAGTGTGACTATACAAATCTTGACATGACTGAATCATTGAACTGTTGAAGTGCATGATATGCAAATTACTTGAAAAAATACTGTCAGGGAAAATGCATTTACAAAGCAGTGATTTTATTTTAAAAAATGAATAGGTTTTAATTCAATTGAATATGTATTAATATTTACATCACTGTATATTCTCTGGAGTTTATCAAAATAAGGGACTCATGAAGAAAGTAGGTAAAATAATTCTATAACTATAAAACTATCAATTCTTTTTCATGGAATATCAGGAAAATTTTATCTAATCAAAGTGTCAAAAATTCTCTTATGAAAATCAAAGGATCTGATTGCTAAAATAGGAGGGTTATTGCAGTCTGTTGTTTAACATAGACATTATAGCAAACAACAAATACTTGCAATTGGCACTTAGGCTTAATGAGATTTTAGTTCAAATAATACAATTTGTGGAGAATGAAAAATAGTTTAATAATAAATTCCAAAACAGGTTCAATAACAATAACTTTGTAACATGCTCATTGATTTAGATGTGATTCCATTTTTAAATTCATATTTGAATGCAACAAGTCTATCAATAAAATAATTTGGAATAAATAAAATCACTTATTTATCTATATGGAATATATAACATATAATAATGTATGTAGTATAATTACTTTAGATTGTGTATTATATATTTTATGTCAATAAAAAGATAAACATATACATACATATATGTACACAGGTTTCTCCAAGTACAATAGTTGCTATGCATTTAACAGAGGTTTTTTTGTTAACAGAGTTTTAACATCCAGTTATTCTTTCTGTGCTTTTCTGCTTATTCGGAACCTTATTTTAACCTTCCATACAGTGAGTCTTACAAATACAAAGGTATTGACTTAAAAATTGCTACTGTCATTTGGAAATTTGTGCTACAATATGTAAACCAAGCAATTATAAATCTATAATATCAACTACATATTCTGCCTATTACATCAATAAGAATAGTGCTAATAAAATTAATAAGGAAACAAATATAATAGATATAATCTATTTCTTAATTTTAGGGATATATTTTATGACTGTGAATATTTAAAATGTATTTAAAATATCTTACAATAGTCATCACAGAGACAGGATCTGGCATCTCCTTTTATCAATGAGTTTATATACTTATTTTCTCTGCATATATTTTGAAAATGACAAATATTGAGTATTATTGACTATTCCATTACTGAGAAATTTACTCAGTGTACATTAACAATGAAACAGGTTGTCAAAAGCAGATTAAAGTATTAATATTGAATTGCAGAATTCTTAAATTACATGTATGTGGTAAAGCTAAAGTGCTTTAGATCCTTTCTCTGGGCCTCCTGTAAAAATGATGAGTTGGACCATGATAATCACATGTGTAAAACACTGACACTTGGATTAGGTCAATTTTGCCATTCCTTCCGAGAGCTATCTTAGAAACAAACAGGAACAAGATTCCCAAGATCACCAAGAATGAAAAGTCTCCGTCAGAGCATGTGAGAGATCACTGCCTAAAAGGGGAGAGGTGGCAGAAGAATGACACCAGAAACCACACTGCTGAGAGTGTGGAGCCAGAGGCAGGTCGTTTTCCTGATAGATGGAGGCAGAGACCAAGGGACCACATGATTGAGGGACTGTGGACCACAGACAGATTTGGCTGCAGATTGAGAAGAGGCAGTGCTCTGAACCAATGACTGCAGACCACATATATTCAAGTACAAGCTAACCCGAATACGAGCTGAGGTACCTAATTTTACCACAAAGACTGTATTAAAAGTGTGCTGAAAAATTCAACATATATGAGGATATATGGTATTTAATATTTTCTTATCCTGATCGTGGTTACCTATTAATTCCTGCCATACATAAAGTTGGGTGGGGTTGGGAGAGACAGTATATGTATGCTGGGTTGGAGAATTCAATCCAATGGCTACACAGAAAGTACATAGATGGGGGCATGTTCTTACCAAGCAGCCCTAGTGTGGACTCTTTTCTGCTTGCTAGTTTGGCAAGATCATGAGCTCTCAACATTTCACAAGTGATGGTTGGCTGTCGGCACTACCATGACTCCAGGTATGAGCAAATGTCGTGTGTGATTGTTTCTCTTAATAAGCAGAAAATATGTTTTATGTGCTTTGCTATATTAGATCTTCTTATCTAAATAACACATGTTTTTTCCTAAGTGCAATTTTTACTTAACACCAGTATTACTTCAGTTAAAAAAACACTATTACTTCAAAACAAAAACAAATTATTTTAAAACAAAAACAAGCTTCATTAAAACAGTTTTTTTTCTTTCTAATACGTATGTTCATATGGATTTTGAATTTTTGAAAACAAGGTTATTTATATATCTGATATTCATATCAAGTAGTCTTAAAATGCTCTCAGGGAAACAAAGGGTGTGACTTGGTTCACATATTTTATTAAGGTCAACAGTGAATCCTATCCTAACTCTCTTCAAAATTGTATCAGAGCCACAGACCTCCAGCTGCAGCCTGAAACTATAATACATTACATAAAGAATTATGACTAAAATGGCTACATTAATTGACCATCTTTTTGTTAGCTGCTATTGAATCAGGTTCAAGTTCACAGTGACCCTATTTATAACAGAACAAAACACTGCAAGTTTGTCTCATAGGTATATAACAGGTTATTAATAAGCCTTCCTTCGATCCTGATGTTTCATCTACATATTATCCAACTTCTCTGCTCATTGGCTCAACATGCTGACTAGTAAGTAGAGGAAGAAGATACAACACTAATATACACCTTTCCTGATTTTATTTATTTCCTGATTTTAGATCAAGCAATAGTATCTTGTTCTTCATCCTTGTATAAATGACAAATACGCACAATGAAGTATTCTAGGATTCTGATCCTTTCCAAGGCTATCTATAATTTGTTACAATCTGCACAATTAAACATAACTTAACATCTTTCTGGCATTCTCTGCTTTGGGTCATAATCTATCTAAGGCCAGCAATGATATTCCTTGTTCCAACTTCTCTCTGAATTTGACCTGAGTCTCTGACACAGCTCCCTATCAATAAAATCAATGTTGGGTGATCTTCAGCATAATTTTACTTGTGTGTGCTATGAATGATAATGTTCTGTAACTTGCACATTCAGTTGTCATTTTTCTTCAGAATGAGTGCAAATATTAACCTTTTTCAGTTAGCTGGCCATGCAGCAAATTTCTTGGCATAGACAAGTAAGTACTTTTATTGTTTCATCAGCTTGTTGAAGCATTTGAATTAGTGTTTCATCAGTTCCTGAATATCTTTGGCAATATCTTTGGCTAATGCCTTCTTCGTTATCTTTGGCTGTGTTTTATATGCTAGTTTTTGAAATAACCAGATGTTGAGCAGTTCTTTTGGGTACAGTAGCTGTGTATTCCTTCCAATTGGTTTGATACTTCCTACATCATTCAACACAATTCCCATAAAACCTCTCCAGATTTTACCTGGAGGTTTGAATTCTTCTTTAGTCATTTATGTAATTAGATTGAACATGTACTTCATTTTCATTTTCTATTTGTAGGTCTTTGTATTCACTAATATAATGTTATCCTGAGATACTTTAAAAATGTTGTCGACCTTTTTCACTTTATATCTTCTTTCATTTGCTTTAGTTTTCTGATTAAGTTCCTGCTTCGGATTCTTGAAGACTGACACCAGCATGGATGTTGCCATCTTTGTTAGTATAGTTTTCTCCCTATCACTTGGAAAACTGAGGTTCTTTTCCTCAGTGGGGAGGCAGACTTTCTTAATAAATCCACAGAAACATGATTATTTTTTGCAAGTTCTGTGTGGCAGTTGCAATCGGTTATTGAACCCAATAAAGAAACAGAGTGCCTTGGGAGGACCATAGTGGAAGACGGGGGTAATGAAGAATTAACTTGGTCTCTACTTTGTGATAAGCAGACTTGATCTGATGTGGAATTGCGTTTTCCTTCTCCCCATGAAAGCCAAAAGAAAGCAGGTGTTGCTTCTATTTTATCAAGGCAATCCAGGAGTAGAGCTGAACTCAAAGTACCTAGAGAATAAGCTAAGAGGAAGGCAACTATTAAACTGACGATCCCTTAACTGAAAGAGGATAAGCAAGAATTTAAACTTGTGGAAGTGTCCTATTCCCATATTTCCCTGGAAGTGCTCCCCTGGTGAGGCCTAGTTAAGCATTAGTTGGCAGAACTCAGAATTGTTGTTCAAACCTAACAGCTGTTGTGGAGAAAGAAAGTGAAACTGCTGGAGCCTGTGAAGATTGATATGCTTGGAAATCCCGTGACCCAGTCCTTCTCTGTTCCCTGGGGTGCCTATGAGTCAGAGGGGATGCCACAGCAGTGAGTGTGGCCGTCCTTTAGAGGTCAAGTCAATCAACAGAGATTTACAGATTATCTCACTGCAAATGGAGAACTGAACAAAAGGGTTATGAATCTCTATGATTCATGGAGGGAAAAGGCTAGAAGTGGGAAGGAGAGTAGGAGATAAAAGCAGAACAATGAAGTAGAGTGGAAATAATCCCATTCAATTTCCAAGTCCCCTTACCTTGAAAAGGAGATTTCAGCATCTAGCACCTGGGGAGAAACTCTTACAATATTCTTGATAAAGAGATTTCCATTCGGATTCACCAGGACTAGAAAAGCAGATATGCATACCAACAAGATTGGTCAAGGTTAGTTGAGTCTTGAGCTACAATGTGCAGAGGTTGCAGTACACTTATAGGGCATCGGACCTTGAAGCTTTCCCCTGAAACCTGCTAAATTAAAGCGTTGTTGTTGTTTTTAAGTGAAGTAGCCAGGTTTTGATGATTTTCCTAGATTTATACTTCATACAAGTCATATTATATTTCTTATAGACGTTGTAGTTGTTTCTTTTCGTTTGGGTCTTGTCACAACAGCAAATGCAGGTCCTCAAAGCACTGCTTCATTCACTTCATTACAGTGGAATCTAAAGTGGGGTGGTGAATTTCACCCAATTGTACTGTAAGGATCTTTCAATAGAGGAACCCAATCATATCATAGAAAGTTGTGCTATTGTCAATGATTTCATTGGACATTATCTGTGTGTCTTTTTTACTTTGTCATACTTTCCTGGTGTGTTGTTGTGATATCATAAGCGGTGCCACTGTTTTGTTTTTTCAAATGCCAGCAGTATTTTTACGTTTGTGTGTTAGTCCGAGTGGACTAGAGGAATAAATTCATAGACAAGGTTTATATACAAGAGGAAAAGGACATTGAGAAAACATCCCAGCCCAGTCCAGTTCAAAGTTATAAATCTGATATTAACCCATATGTCAGAAATCAGTCTATAAAGTCAGAAGGAGTTCTGACTCACAAAGTCACAGGTCAGTGGGTGCAGAATCCCAGTGCTGGAAGGGGTTTCCCCATGGCTCCTCGCTTCCAGGGCTCAGAGTCCATCAAACGCATGCCGTGGTGGCAGAAGCAACTCATCGCTGGCAGAGGTCTCCATGTGGCCACCCCAGCTTCAAACGTCTGGCTCCATCAGGGCAAAGCTGTGTGGTCTCTCCTCTAACTCCTCCAGCTGGAGGCTACAATCTTGTCTGTGATTCATCGTCTCTGAGACTAACTCCCAACAAGTGGGGAGATACCTTCTCATCCTCATGAGGACAATATCGCGAGATTTCACAGATGTATGGTGAGATTTCACAGACATATCCAGAGAAAGCCATGCCCACAAGGAGGCCTCATTGGCTACTCAATGACTATCTCCAGATTAACAGGCTAGACACCACTCCTACAGCTCAATCATGAAATTAACATAAGCACAGGACCACCACAGTTGGACAGGTTTTCTAGAGCCTTCAAACTAAGACAGATTAGTAAAGGATAACA
The DNA here is from genome assembly GCA_004026705.1 of Nesogale talazaci. Classification (NCBI taxonomy): domain Eukaryota; kingdom Metazoa; phylum Chordata; class Mammalia; order Afrosoricida; family Tenrecidae; genus Nesogale; species Nesogale talazaci. Next base: position 27,411 of record PVJH01015770.1, on the reverse strand, counting down.
AAATATAAAAGCTAAAATTATAAAGGAAAAATATTTTACATTGGCATCAGAAAGAAAAAAATAGAGAAATAAGTTTAACCAGAAAGATATGACTTATATACTGAAAAATGAAAATGCTTTTAGTAAATGTATCTAAAATTTTGAACAACTTTAGGGAAATAAGTTTAATCAAAATTAAACATGTGTACTGAAAACCAAAAGGACAATTAGGATGCCTTAAATTTGTATATAACGCTACTGTGGTGGTAATAATCCCCACAGTTATTTATGGATACAATGCAATCCTTACCAGACTTTTAGCTTGATTTAAAACATTAAAAGATTGTTTTAAAAGATTTAAAGCAAACAAAAGAAACAATGAATGCTGGCCAGTATGTGGAGATATGAACCCTTGGGCACGGTTTCTGACTATAGAATTGTGCAATCATGGTAGAAAATGGTGTGGCTGCTGTTATTCTTCGGTACCATTGAATCCATTCTGCTCCAAAGTGACTTCACACACAACAGAATGAAACGATATCTGCTCTTGCACTCTCCCCACAGCTCTTCCCATTTTTGAGCCCACTCTTGATGTTGATGCGTCACTCCTTCCTGTTGAGGACCGTTCTCCTTTTGCTGTTCCTCTACTTTACCAAATATGTTGACCTTCTCCAGGATGTGGTCTCTCCTGACATGTCTAAAATATGTAAGAAAAACATTTGTCATCCTTGTCTAAAGGAGCAGTCTGCCTTCTTCCAAGGCAGTTTGTACTTTAGCAGCACATGGTATATTCGGTATTTTTCTCTAGCGCCACAATCCAAATCCGTTGATTCATCTATGGTCTGATTTATTCAAAGTCTAACTTTCACATATATATGAGACAATTGAAAATACCATGGCTTTGATTAGACTCATCTTAGTAACTTCAAAGTAATATCTGGCTTTTGAATACTCTAAAGAGACCTTGTACAGCAGCAGATTTACCTAATGCAATGCATGATTTTGATCTCATGGCTATTGCTTTCATCAATACAGTTTGGGTGACCAAGCATGACATAAACATTCTTGACAACACCAACCTTTTCCCCACTATCAGTCTGACCCTTAGGGGTTGAGTAATGGGAATTTTTTTTTACATTAACTTATAATTGATACTGAAGGCTTGTATTATTCTGGGTTGACTAGAGAAACAAATTGAGAGACATTCACATATGTATAAGAAAGAACTTAATATCAAAATGCAATTGTATATAGCAAAAACTCCAGTCCATTCAATTGCATAAGCCTGATATTCCATAAGTCCCTCTTCAGAAGCCACAGCCTTATGGAAAGATTCAGAATGCAGTGAGATCATAGGCCGGTGAGTGCAAAGTCTTGTGGATCCAATGGCGATGGCAGCATCTCATGGCTCTCCCAACTCTCATGTGTTGTCAACGGAAAGGTAAAGAGAGACCCAAGAACCTCCTGAGGAAAGCTCTCTCATATGGAGGTACCATTGGACTGTGACCTAATTACCAGGCTAAACCCAAACCCCTCACTTCAAATTGATGTGACACTATGTAACTATCCCAAAGCTACAATCTGGGAGATCATCAGCAAATGCTTCACGCTTTCTTTATTTTCATTGAGCAAGTTTGTATCATTTCCATATTGGAGGGAGTTAACACACCTTTCTCCAATCCTAGTATCATATTCTTCTGTATATAATCTGGTTTTCTGATCAGTGTTGTAAACAGCAATGCCATTTTACTCTGCAATCATATTCTTTGTAAAAATTCCTCAGAACAAGAATCACAAGAATAGATATAGTCACCCACATTATATTAGTCTGGGTAGACTAGAGGAACAAATTTCATAGACAGGCATATAGATATAAGGAAAAGGTTTATATACAAGAGGAATAGGACATTGAGCCCAGTCCAGTTCAAAGTCATAAGTCCGATATTAACCCATATGCCTGAAATTAGTTTATAAAGTCTCCTTCCCACTCACGAAGTCACAGGTCAATGAGTGCAGAATCCCAGTGCTGGCAGGGTCACCCCATGGCTCAGGGTCCATCAACAGCATCCTGTGGTGGCAGTAGCAGCTCATTGCTGGCAGAGGTCTCCATTTGGCCACCCCAGCTTCAGAGGGCTGGCTCCATCAAGGCAAAAGCTTGTGGTCTCTCTGCCGGCTCCACCACCTTCTCAGATGTTGCCACCTTGTCTTGTCTGTGATTCATCGTCTCTGAGAACTAACTCCCTACAACCAGGGAGATAGCTTCTCATCTCCATGAGGGAAATTTTGTGAGATTTCCCAGACATATCAGGAGAAGGTCATGCCCACACAGAGGCCTCATTGGCTCCCTCCGCAATGGCTATCTCCAGACTAACAGGCTAGACTCCACCCTTACATTTCAATCATAAAATTAACATAAGCACATGACTGCCACACACATACACAAACACAATATTATGGATACAAACTAAATGTTTAGCAATGGAATAATGAATAAACAAACTGTGATGTATGTACACAATGGAATACAATGCTACTTAAAATATGATTAATCTAAAACACCTAATCTAATTTAACATGACAGACATTATGCTGCCTGACGTTGTTTAATCACAAAAGTATGTCTATTACATGCAAAAACTATTGTAAAAATATTACGAAATATTTTCCTATAGAAATGAATACTCTGTTGGTTACTAGGAGTGGGAGGGAAGGAAAAGTAAATGACTACCTGTATGGTGAAAGCAGAAACAAAAATATTTCAATGAAGTTTATTCATACGCATCGCAACCTCTAGTGTCAATGGAGTAGAAATTTCCCCATGAGTTTTCAAGACTCATTTTTTATGGGAGTAGAAAGTTCTGCAGCCTGATAAGTAGCCACTACATGACATGGGCTCAAAGGAAGATACCTGTTAACTTAGCTGACAACTTGGGCAATATACAATTAGAAAGAAGTTGGCAAGAAAACAATGGTGGGTGGGAAGACAATGGGAGGAATGCAAAAGTAGTAAATATTGCTATAAGCAATCCTGCAGTGATGGTGACCTATGAAGAAGCTCATGGGAAGACATGAAGACTCCGAGTGTGGGAGAAAGAGTGGCAACATTTCCACAAATACATATAGGTTGGGCAGAATAGATGTGTACATGCATGTATTTACTTTTGCTGCAATTATATCTATAAAGGTGGCAGAGCATAGATCAAAGTTATAAAAACTTTTTAGATATAACTGATTAGAATTCAAGTTCTTGATTTACCATGAAAAATATTTGCTTTTGGAAAACATAGGGTTTCCCAAGAAAAATCTCATTTATAAACTCTTAGGAGGAAGAAATTCTTACCAGCCAGTCTCACAATTTCTTACTTCAACATGTGTACCCAGTATTTTAACGGTCCCTATGTGCAAGATTTGCAGGAACTTCCACAAGCATAAGAGCACCCAAGGGATTCTGGGAAATATGGTCTCGGGATGTTGTCATGGACTCCAAGTATAGTCTGTGCAAATTTCTGCCTTTGCTTCTTTGCCCTGTCTCCTCAACATGTGGACCTGGGATTCAGGATTATAGTCAGTGAGGATAAGTAATTCTATTGATAAAATATAATCCACAAAGATAATGTTCTATTACCTAATTTTGCAAGTAGTGACTGAGATCTTAAAAGCCTGTGAGTGGCCAGTAAGGTGTAAGTATTGATCTTTACCTGTCTGTATGAAATGTGAGTCATGAAAACTGAAGACACATGGAAGTAACATGGAAATAACTCTTGCAGTAGTCTAATGTATCACTCAATCTTAACATGACCTTGAGACAAGTGATATATGGTTCTGGTTACCATTACCAATCACTCTAAAAGGAAAAATATTAAGAGATCCCAGAAATAGTGGGAGAAAAAGGTGTAGCAAAATTCAAAGCAATAAAAAGAACCTGCTTACTGGTCATATAGATAGTGGTGTGCTCTAATTATCAAACACATAAGGAACCTTATTTATAAAAACTCACTAGTATGAACATATGCATTAGAGAGGAAACTGGCTTTTCTTTCAAACCCAAAATAAGTTTTTATGTTCAAATGAAAATAGTTTTGAACAAAGTCTGTAATTGTGAAAGCACATGTGTTCAATAAGGAAAAAGACCTAATATAATATTGCACATAAGAAGTAATTTTTACATCTCAGAGAAAAGCACCAGAAATTTGTTTTTGCTTATCTTGGGTAGTCCTGGTACTGCTCATCACATAGACAAATTCCTTTGGTATACTGTGAGAGCTAACAGCTGAATTGGAGTGAAGCATATAGACCAAGGACAAGTTGAGACTGCTTGATATTGAGATGTTTGCTTTCTTGCACCAGAAAAAAAACACACAAAAGAATGGATGCTTTCAATTTGTGTAGTCTAAGTGTGAATTATTAAGAACAGGATTGTCCCTCCCTTATCTTCCCTTTTTGTCTTTTGGCTCTGTGAATTCGTTTATTGGTTAGTTATGTTATTGGGCAAATATGTCTGATATGTGGAAAGACAGTAGTTTATGACTTGCTCAAACTATGATGGGCTGGTCAAATAAATACTGGTAGAATAATAAAATCTGTGGATATTAGTCATCCCTTAAGCCTGGAAATGAAACCCAGTATGGCAATTATACTTTAGAAATATCAGCCATTTGAGATTAAAAAGGCAATGGTTATTCAAAGACAAAGTTTAGAAAGGTTAAGAGAAAAAATGGAAAAGAGTAGGAAACACAATGGCAAGCAGGGATAGATTATATCACATTGAAAGAATTAAAATCAGCCAAGAGCTATAACCAAATGTATATGTATTATTTGGAAACTGATCTATTCTGTAAACCTTGACCCCATTCATCATGAGAATTTAAAAAATCCAATGGTTGATTTACAAAAGTGAACATTTTGGTACTTAAACTGAAATTGCAAAGATATCAAATAACCAAAACCATTTCTAAATGAACATATCTGTAAAAACAACAGCAAACAGTTAACACTTGAGAATTTCAAAACATTCTTCAAAGCCACTGTAATCAAAAGAGAGTCTCATTAGCATCAGGCTACATGTACCCGTATAGATCAACTTTTACCAGAATATTCATAACTGCACTATTCACAATAGCTAAGAGTTACACAACAAAAATATCTACCACATAATAAATGAACAAGCAGAATATGATACATTCATAGATTGGCATCTTACTCAGCCATAAAATAAGTTGAATCCATAAGGACAAGAAACAGTTTCAAACAACCTGTAGGAGACTAAAATGAGTACCGGTTTTGCAGGAATGCAATGGTCTGGATCTATATAATAAATATGCTGCTGGTGAATCCCACATTTCAAAGAGGTTAAAATAGTATAATTTACTTATTTTTCACAATAAAATTCTAAAAAAATTGAAAAAGTAGTTAACATATTAATAGAATAAAGTCACATGGTTAGTTCAGTAAACAGTGGTCTATTGAACACCTTTATAGAAGGCCTGACTAATTGACTCAATGAAACAGAAATATGTAATTACAATGTCATTGCTTTTCAAATAATGCAACAGAACAATCTATAGAGAAAAAGAATAATTTTCAACAAATTATGCCAGAGCAACTGTATGCTAGCATAGGAAAGATGAAACAACAATAAAAAATGTGACTTCAGCTTTATATTCTATAGACAAAATTTTCAAGTATTCTTCAGCTTTCTTTTATAAGTTATACTTTAAAGAAAAATAAAAAAAATTACTTTGACTCAGAGGTGCAGGCAATTTCTGAGAGAAAACAGAGAAATAAATATCCCCAAAGAAAAAAAGGTAAAGGTGTCTTCATTAAATTAAAAACATTGTTGAGGAATTGAACAAACAACTATTATACTAGAATAACAAGTATTAGGATAGAAAACTACTTAATATATATGATTAAATTATGGTATCATATATATGAAAATACCCTATAGTAATTGGTAAATACACAACCTATAAAAATGGGCTGACATTTTATAAATTAAAAAAATTGACACATAAACCTAAAATTTTAACCAATATCTATCAAATAAGCACATAAAATATATTCACCATGTGTAGTTGTTTAGAGAAATGCAAGGGAAAACAGTGTTTAGTTACCATGATATATAATGAAAATAGTTACATTTTTAAAAAGACATTTATTAGAATAGCAAAAAGAATAGCAATAAAAGAAAATTTTGAAACTCTTGACCTGCAAGGGAAAGTTGGTGAAATATTCTCTCAGAATACAAAACAATAGACCCACTTTGGTAAAACATCTATAGTTGCTCATAGCACTAAATATTTTTTAGGAACATGGCATAGTAATTTCAGACCTTAATGTTAACACAATATAAATGAAAATAAGACCGGAAAGGGTCCTGTTCATAATTTGAGGATAAAAATAATGAGCTAATAAATTATCTATGGTAAATTAATGTATTATTATTCAATAATAAAAGAACAATATTGTAAAATATAAAACTGTATAGATCTCTAAAGACAACATGTTGATTTAAATAAACCATAGAAAAGAAGAGTATTTTATACAATTTCATTCACATAAAATCCAAGAACAAATATAATTTGTTAAAATATCAAAGCCATGGTTTACTCTAGGAGCAAGAGATGAAGTTAAATCAGAATACATATGATACATTCCATGAATTCTTGATAGCTTCAAAAACGTTTCAATTAATTACATAACATTTTTCATTTATCAAAAGTCAGGAAAAGGTGTATGTAAAATCATTGCATTTTATTTTATAAGAAATTATATTATAAAATTATGATATATATTCCAGTTTACCATTTTATATTTACTTGAAGAATACTGATATTTATAACTTGTGCTTCAATTAATCAATTAAATAAGATCAATCAAGTTTATCTTATTTTAATAATCTATTTTTCAATCACTCCTTTGAACTGTCCTATACACCATCTCATTTTAAAAAATATCTTATATCATCTGATAAAAGCAATCTTTTTTTTTTTTTGCAATTATAGCAAGGGGGTCCTGCAGCATAGACATTTCAGGACTCTGGACTTTATTAGGGGGAGGCTTACATACATTCCCCATGTGAAACCTATAATATGCGATAGGAATACACAAAGCAGCAGTTCACAATGTGAACATTTACAAAAAAGCATGAAGATATCAGCCAATTGTTCATAGATGAGAAGGGCAATCTTATAAAATATTCTATGAATAAGTGTCTTTTTTCATTCTATATATTTTATTTTATTTTTAATTTAGTTGGATAATTATTCGATTTCTCTGTTCTTTTTCTAGTTTATTTTTTAGCAATTTTAATTTATATATTGCTTTCTTTTTAACCTATGAAACATGATGACATCATTTTATATACATATATGTTCTGTAATTTCTCAGCGTAATTCCTAATGTATTGTATTATATTTGCTTATGAGTTGGATTCAAATTGTTTGAAGAATGAATTTAGGCAAATTTGAAGTCTTCAAAACTGAGATAGAATGCATAAACATAAATATGCTAATCATTAGTCAACTGATAATCATATGTATATCATGCCAGAATGACAACTTCAAGAGGAATACATTGTCAGAAAGAACATTTCAAATCCTATCTGGAAGCACAATGCTGCTGTGATATGATAACATCGATTTCCCTACTTTCCAGTCAATACACATATTATTCAAATTCACACAGGGTCCACAAAAGCCAGTAATGAACAAATTGAAGGACTCTATCAATTTCCTCAGTCTGAAATTCACTAAACATGAAATCAAGTTGCGTTAATAATTATTGGCAGCAGGTATGCATAAGATGGAAATAAAAAGGAAAAACCAATAGTTGGAACATATGGCCCATGTTATAGAAACAAGACTAAAATCCATGATAGGAATCTATGGTGTTTCCATGCAATGGTGTTTCCATGCAAATACAATTTAACAACATAATTTGCAACTATGTTGTTAAACCTCATTAAATAGCACCTGAAGGATCAAAATTGATTATATCTATAAGAAGAGTGTGGCAGTCATGTACTCTGGTTCCTATTTGATTAAGACTGTAGGGGTAGAATCTATCCTGTCAATTTGGAGATAGCCAATGAGACCACTGTGTGGGCATGGCTTTGTCTGAGAATTCTGGGAAATCTCGTGATATTTCCCCATGAAGATGAGAGACCATCAAATTGGTCCCTGAGAGATGCTCTACTGACAAGACAAGATGACAGCATGCTGATAAATCCTGAATCCTGAAGGGGCTGGAGTAGAAGCCACATGGGCTTACCCAGCTGGAACCAGACTTCTGGGGCTGGAGTAGCATGTGGAGACTTTTGCCAGTGCTGAGATGCTTGGGAGGCCACGAGGAGACCCCTGCCATGATGCTTGTACTGCCACTATATGCACAAGACTCTGCACCCACTGAACTTTGATTGTCCTGGAATCATTGCATGTGCTTCTTGAGTCTGAAGAGGCCTAATGAATTAGTATAGGACATATGAGCTAATATCAGACTAAGGGCCTTGGTTCAAATACTTTCTAATGCTTTCTCTATGTTCCATTCCTCTTGTATATTAACCTCTCCCTTATTTACATATGCATATTTGTTAATTTGTTTCTCTAGTCTACCCGGACTGACACAAAGAAATATTGGGAAAGCTCAATATCAAGCAACAAAAATATTACCAGTAATCAACTATTGTGTTAGACAGGATTCTCTAGAGAAACAAAACCAGAACTCATGGATAAATGCATATATGTGTGTGTGTGTGTGTATATATATATATATATATATATATATATATATATCACTCTAACAGCCAATCAGTCCACACAGCAGTACAGAGGGCTCAGTTTAACTCACTTCCATGGAACAGTTAATATACTGGAAGTCCTTCAACTCACAAGGACTGCTGGGTCCAAGGTCTAAGAAGCAGACAGCCAAGTCTTTCATTGGGCGTGAAAGCGGTCCAGACACAGGCAGCAAACATCAGGGTGAATCACCAGCAGTCAGCAGCTTAAGAGCTAACAAAGAAGGCCTAGGTGGGATATCAAACTCAAGCAATGTAAGACAACAGGATCCGCCAGCCTCGAGCTCAAGGAATGTACATGCCAGCAGCATGCTGAAGCAAGTCTTGAAGGAACCACAAGCTGTAGTGCTATGATCCATGGGTTGACTATCCCACAGGCAATGTAACTCACGAGTTGAGGCAGAGAACTAGCTAAAGCAACCGCACACTAGGTTGATCACCAGAAAGCAAGAGAGAGTAGGGTGGGCCTTGCTGAGCCATTTATCTCTTTGTTCTCCATACTGTGACCTGATTAATCCTACATGTTCCTACTGGTCAGGTAGGCACAATAAATCTACTTATCACAAGTTCAGAATCCATGATTTGCAAATTACAATTGAAGCTGAAGAGTATTAAAACAAGCTCATGAGAATAAACTTGAATAGATGCCACATGAATTTGTAGACCACCTCAAGAATAGATTTGGCAAATTGAATGTCAATGACTTGAAGACCTGACAAGTTATGGGATCATATCAAAAGCACTATACATAAAAAGGAGCACTGATGATGAAATGGTTATGAGCTGAGCTGTGATTCACGTGGTCTGGTAGTCAGAACTACCATCAATATTTCAGGACAAAGATTGGGCTTTCTACTCCTATAAACAGTTATAGTCTCAGAAACCCACAGGGAGTCAACATGAGTCAGTATTGACTCAATGGCTGTGAGTTTGTTTCGTTTTATATATAAAAAAAGTAAAAGGTCATTAAATATATAGAAAGGAAACATCTGATCTAGATTTTCAGAATAAACCTTGAAACATTTCCTTGGATTCAGAGTACCTATGTAAAACTAGTAAAAGAAATGATGAAGTAACATTTCTGAATACAAAATTATAAAAAATAATTTGAGAAGACAAAGTCTTATAATAAAATATGCAAACATCAGGAAATAGAAATCCAGATAAGAAATCATAGGATCAGAATTCGTCAGGTGAAAACAACTTAAAGAAAAATTCAAATCTTGGGTTAAAATATTGAATTATTCTATGGGTAAAACACTTAACACACCAGCAATTTTGAGAAGATGCAAAAAAATACACAGAGTATGTGTACCCAAAAAAAATAACTGGCCAACATTTAACCATTTTCAGACTTAGCATATTATTAAGAACAATTGGTGTTAAAAAAGTCATTCAAGTGGCATTGATGGCATTAACAAGGCTGCCATCAGTTCCGATGGGAGATCAACTGGAATGTCTCAATTAACTGATGCAGTTCTGGAAGCACTCATTAGTTTATACTAACAAATTTGGGAGATAGCTATCTGACTAATCTATTGAAAGAGATCAATATTTGTGCCTATTTCAAAGAAAAGTGACGGAATAGAATGCTTAAATTATAAAACAATAATAGTAATAACAAAGACAAGAACAACTTTGTTGAAGATAATTCAGAGCACTTCCATACTAACATTGATAGAGTAACCAGGAATGCGAACATGATTCTAAAGTTGACATGGCATGAGGAATAGCAGTGATTATGTCATATAGATTTCGACAGAGAGCAGAAAATACAAGAAATATGTTTTCTTTTCTATTTTTTGCATAATTGCCTTAGTGGGAGAAGAAATATGTTTTCTAATGTTTATTAACCATACAAAGTTATTCTACTGGATGGATAGCAAACTATAAAAAAACATTCTGAGACTTGGAATTCCAAAACACTTAACAGTCTTCACAGAGTACATCTATGTAGAACAAGAATCAGTCCTTGGAAATGAACTCTGACTTGGTTATAAACAAAAGAAAATCAAAAGGATAAAAGAATATGTTAGTCAAGAATTTCATTTCAATTGGGTCCACAATCAATGCTCATGGAAACAGCAGTGAATAAATTAATTGAAGTGTTGCATTGGATAAACCTGCTGCAAAAAACCTCTTAAAGTGTTGAGTGCCAAAGATGTCACTCTGAAGAGTAAGGGTGCATGACCTAAGCCCTGCCATGTTCAGGGGTTTCATGAGCATGCGAAAGCTAGACACTTTGGACGGGGGACTTCAGAAGAATTGAAGCACTTGGACATGGTGTTGCTGAGACTACTGAAACTACCGTGGACTCTAGAACAAACACATCTGTGTGAGAAGTACAGATTGGCAATCTCCTTAGATATAAAAATGGTGAGAATTCCTCTTAACTACTTTGAACCTGTTATTGGGATATAACAGTCCCTGGGGAATGACATCACACCTAATAAAGTAGAAAGTCAACACAAAGGGGAAAGAACTTCAAGGAAACCGATTGGTGTGACCAGCGGCTGCAATAATGGGCTCAGATACAGCAGTGGCACAAGATTGGACAATGTTGTACATTGGCTGCCTATATGTTGGAAAAGACTTGAAGACACCTATCAACAAAAATAATTTATTGAAGAAAAGCCATCTATATATTAAATATAATGTTCCAATTCTTTGGTTTCAAAACTCTTAATTAATTTTTGTGTTTAAGCATACAGAGAGGTCAAAAATTGTAATTCATTTTGAAAAGTTATAAATAATATACATGAGGATAAAATATAGACTATTCATAAAAATTACATATTATAGAACAAATAGTCCTCATTATTCAAATGATATGATTTTCATATGAATATTAAGAGCACACACATTTACTATACCAATTAATATGTTTGTCCTTAGTTCACAGTTGTTCAAGCAACTATTCTAAGCATGTGCTGATATAGATTGAGAAATTCTTGTTAATAAGTAAAATTTTTAAATAATATTTCTACTGTCATTCATTCCCACAGGAATAATTTGAAAATTATATTTTCTTTTGTCCCTGAAAGTCTAATATAAATGGATTTTTGCTAAAAGTAATCAGTTAAATTTAAACACAAATTTATTTTCATGATGTATTGAAAGATAAAGATAAAAGATTACAACTTTTCAACATTTCACATTTTCTTTTTATCTTGATTTTGCTCCTACTCCTTCACACAGATTTCCTGTAAGGAAATCAACAAGATTAAGGACCATTCATTTTATTTCAGTCATGACTTTAAAATGCAGATTGTCTTTCACACACGTTTAAATAGAAAATTATTTTATGGAAAATGTCTGTCATTGTTTTTCCCAGTTTTCCTCCCCACAATGTGGTCTTGATCATTGGAAGAAAGCAAGTAAGTTAAGGTCTCTTATTTGTAAGGAAAATTAGCATAGATCTGGATAAAAAATGCATCATATGCACTTACATGCAAGTAATAGATAAAAGCTAATAAACACTCAAATGTAATTGTTTTCTCTCTCTCACCTATAATATGTGCTACTATATACTTATGAGTTAGTATACAGTCAAAAGTTTCTAAAATGATTGTGGAGAGGAACTACAAGTATTCATCACAAATTGACATTGCCTGACATAAAAATTCCCATAATAATCTATACTTCCTTTATCACTTTAATACACTTGGCTAACACTTTGAGAATCATTTCTTAGCTTGTGATTATAGAAACAGGCCAAACTTAAGTATATAGCATAGTCCTTTAATCCATTAAACACACAGACCTTTGGAAATAGAAAAAAAATTACACATTGTTTAAGCCAAACAACTTTTTTTTTTTATGGGGCCTTCCGGCAAAACCGGAAGACCTGCTAGATAAATTCTAAAAGAGCTGTAACACTAAGCCAAACAACTTCTTATGCATAAGAAAACTAATTCTTAGAATGCTTAAATGTTTTTCCAAAGGCACATAGAAATTTTAAGAAATCACAGAACAAAGATACCCTTATTTTCAAGATGTCTGTTTTTAGGATATTGACATCAATATTTTCAAACATAGAAAATATTTTTTTGTTCTATCAAGTAAACAATGCTAGTTTCAGAAATCAGGTACAATCCTCATCTAAATATATACATTTCAGGCAGGACTAAAAATAGCTGTTCTATTTCCCAGTAGATGTCTGTTCCTCTAATATAAATTCCTTCTAACTGACTGGTTTGCAGGGACAATCTGCCGAAGGAAAAAACCATTATTAATTGGTGAGAAAATAAAATAAATCTCCAAACAATCAAGAACACAGGAAAATATATATTTTTCATGTGTGTACACATATGTGTGTGTGTGTGTGTATATATATATATATATATATATATATATATGTCCAGGGCAAGGGATAAGTAGCATGGATGTAATTGAGTCATATGCACCATAGTATGTCTAATATTTAAAAAAACTTTTATCAAAAACTACATTCAAAAAAGCTTGCCAACTGATTATTATAGCCAAGAACAAAAAGAAAATACAACAAACAAAATCTATAAATTACTTAATGTCTCATATTCTGCTATACAGTGTTCCTCAGTCTAACACCAGTCTTTAAGAAGAAGAGTAACTGAAAGGTGCTTACTGAAGTAATGTTTACATTTCACAATCTATCCACTCTATTTCATTGCATTCAGAGAATCATGTTTTCATTCTTTGATCAATTACCTCTGAAGAGAATTATGGACTTATATATCAAGACTGATTTTCCATGGCAGCACAATTTTAATAGCTCACCACAAAGTATATTCCATATCTACATGTCTTCTCAGTACTCCATGTATTTTGGAGCACCAGCCTTCAAACACAGGCATTTCCAGATTTATATTTGCATTGTCTTTGCTCATTGATAAATGCTTCCAGGGCACAAATATACATGATTAAATGGCTTCAATTAAACATTCTAACAATTATTCCTTATTATATTTTCAGCTAGAATAATTATATGATTAACTTGACATTTATCTAGATATTTGTCTATACATAATTAGCAGTTACAGCAGTCATTTTACAGGAACTCAGTTGAGCCTAAAAAACAAAATAAAATTACCTTAATGATTGAATTGGACCCAATTATAGAACATTGACATAAATAAAATTAGATAAATTTCTAAGATATGTTGTTATTTTACCAATAAAATGTTTAGGTAAAACTATTGAAAGGTAAGACATTTGTAACATAGACTTTTGGTTATGCATATGACACCCCTGTAACTTTGAAATTCATACCAAATATGTTGTTGTTATTCTTAGGCTCCCATTCATAATAATCTTGTGTGAAACAGAAGCAAATACTAATTGTCCCTTTGTTGCTATCCTTGAGAGGTGCCTTTGAGTCTGTTTCAACTCACTTTAACCTCCCCCACTACAGAAAGAAATACTGACTGGTCTGTTCCATCTTAACAACTGTTCCTATGCTTGAGCCCATTGTTGTAATCACAATAGGTAGCAACCCATTGTACCAATAAAGGCCTATCTCTTTACTGTGGACCCTCCATTTTACCAAGTGTGGTGTCCTGTTCTGGGACTTGTCTCTCCTGACAACATGCCCAAAGCATGTAAGACAAAATCTCACCTTTAATGAGCAATCGGGCCATACTTATTCCTAGATAGATCTGTCTGCCCTTTTACCATTTCATGGTACTTTCGATAATATTCCCCAGGACCACGATTCGATCACATCCGTTCTTTTTCCAGTCTTCTCTATTCTGTGTCCAACTTCCACATGGATAGGAGGTTATTGAAAACAGCCTGGCTTGGGTCAGGTGCACCTTAGTTCTCAAAGTATGATTCTTGCTTTTCTAGGCTCTAAAGAAGTCTTCTGCAACAAGTTCACCTAATACAACTTGTCTTTTGAGCTCTTGACTGCTGTTTTCATGTACATTAATTGTGGATTCATGAAAGATTAAATCTTTGATAACTTCAACCTTCTTTCCAATTTTCATGATGTTATCTACTATTAGCCCATGTTGACTAGAGAAACAAATTCATAGACACGCATATGTGTGTAAGAAAGAGTTTTATATACAAGAGCAATGGAATATTGAGAAAACATACCAGTCCAGTCCAGATCAAGTACATAAATCTGATGTTAGCTCATATGTCTGATATCAATCTATAAATTCCTCTTCACACTTTTCAAAACATATTATGATTCTGAATGCAGAAAGATCACAGGCCAGTGGCTGGAAAGTCTTGTGGATTCAGTGGCAGTACAGACTTCTCAGTGCTGGCTTGGGTGTTCAAGTGGCTCCTTCAGCTCCAGGGTTCTAGTGTCACTCCTTGTGTCTTGTCAGCAAGCATATCTCACATGGAATTAACCTGTGTCCTGTCTCCAGCTACATATTTATCTTTTCAGCACATTCAAATGATGTTATCAAGTTGCAACCTGATTGACAGAGTAAACTCTACCCCTTTACCCTTAAGTCTCAAATTAACAACAGCTCATGTAACTACCATATCTACTGATTCAGTTGTGAGAATTTAGGTCTTCCTTGTGTTATTGCATATACTTGATTATAAGCTAACCTGAATATCAGACAAGGTACCTAATTATACCCCAAAAACTGTATTAAAATGTGCTGAAAAACTTGGCTTATTCACAACTATATACAGTAAGTTGTAATCCATAGGGAAGACTGCAATCCATGATCTTCATCAACAATTGCTTCAAGTTTTCCTCACTTTTAGCATGACAATAGGTCTTCTGCATACTACAGGTTATTAATAAGCCTTCTTCCAATCTTTATGTCACATATTTTTTTGATAGAAACCAGTTTCTCTGATTATTTGTTCGGTGGACAAAATGAATAAATATAATTTTTGCCCTCCCTCAAATCATTGATACATTGTTGTTTTAATACATCTCAATGAGAAGCATTCTTTCTGACAATCTTGTTATCAACATGATATTCTCTTCAGGGACTAGACTCTCCTAACAACATGTCCAAAGTATGTGAGAACAGTTTAGTCGACCTTGATTTTTGAGGGGCATTCTGTCTGTACTTTTTGCAATACATGTTTTGTCTCTTCTCTTTCAAAATATGGTTTACTTAATGCTTTTTGAGAACCTGATGATGATAAGCAGCAATTATTTCTTGTTTTTCCTTATTAATTCTCTAACTTTCACAAACTGGTGAGAAGATTTGAAATACTCTGACTTGTGTCAGGTCCATCTTCATTCTCAGGATGGTCTCTTTGGTTTTTTAAAAGTTCAAAGGGATTTTTTGTATATCATTAAGGTCTCCAAGTCTTTACACTATTAAAGACCCCAAAAGGGATCTTTTGTAGCATACTTGTCCCAGTGCTAGACATAGCATGCTGTTCCATTGAGTGTTGATTGTGGATTTCAAGGAAATGAAATGGATGACAACGTCAATCTTTTCTCCAGTTACCAGGTCATGGTTTGTTCGTCCAGTGTGAGAATTTTTATGTTTCTTAAGTTGAGTTGTAATGCAGATTGAAGGCTACATTCCCTGAATTTCACCAGAAAAAAAAACTTCTTTGCTTTTATAAGGCAAGTTTATATCATCTCCAGATAAAAAAATTTAATGAATTTTCATCCTATGTTGATTCTGCATTCTTCCTCATAGTTTGATTTCTAAGCATGTTTTCCCAACATGTGGACCATTTTGTAAGACTCTAGTACGATTCATGCCTTTCCTGGTTTTACTACAAGCAGAAGTCCCTTGTGTTCACATAACAGCCTCTTGGCCTTTTTTATAAAATCCACATAAACACAGGTAAGTATTCTGGAAATCTCATTCCTCACAATTTTATGCCCCATAGTGTCAAATGTCTTTGTGTAGTCAATAAAACATAGATATACTTCTTTCTGCTCTCCTCTCTCTTTCAACCACATTCTATATGATATGAGCAGCAGTATTCCGTATCTACATCCTCTTCTGAATCAAGTCTGAATTTATGATAGCTTTCTGTCTATGTAACATTGCAACAACTTTTGAATTATCTTTAGCCAATTTTTTCTCATGCCTGATATTAATGAAATTGTTCAGTAATGTTCTCATGATATTAGAAAAAGATAAGAAAAAATAAGGTAACTTTGTAGCTCTCCTATTTATGGTCTCTCAATTGGATTTTATCTTCACAGTGTTCCTGCCAATCACTCAATTCATCCCATTCAGGTTAAAATGTCATGTTCTTTTGTCTAGAATCAAACTCGGACATGAAGTCGATGATTCCCATACTCACCTTATGGGGCAGGGCAGAACTTCTCCCGTGGCTTTCTGAGACTGTAACTGTCTACAGGAGTAGAAAGATCAGTTTTTCTTTCTTGGAGTGACTGGTGGTTTTGAACTGCAGACGTTGCAGATCACAGGCCAATGTACTATGCCATGTAATCGATTGACATTGTCTACAAACAACTTACTAGAGGACTTTCAAAAGTTCGCAGAAACATTCCAATTTATTTCAATTCTCTATTTTTCATACACTTGTTGAAGCTCCATTGCAATCAGTAAACATGTTGAATATTATTTTAAGCCTGTGAGATACTAAGAAAACAGAAAATCAAGCCTATTTAGGACTATAAAAATCAAGAGTCCAAAACTGACTAATTGAAAGATGTAGACAATGGTAAAATGATCAAATATATATGCATATATTTATACAAGATGTGGCAGTCATGTGCTTATGCTAATTTTATTATTGAAATGTAAGGGTGGAGTCTAGCCCGTTAATCTGGAGATAGCCATTGAGAAGCCAATGAGACCTCTATGTGGGCATGGCTTTCTCCTGATACTTCTGGGAAATCTCACAATATTTCCCTTGTGAAGATGAGAAGCTATTTTCCCCAGTTGTTGGGAGTTAGTTTCAGAGACGATTAATCACAGACAAGATGGCAGCATCTGAGAAGCTGGAGGAGCCAGCAGAGAGACCACATGGCTTTGCCCTGATTGAGCCAGATCTCTGAAGCTGGAGCAGCCACATAGAGACCTCTGCCAGCGATGAGTTGCTTTTGCTGTTGATGGACCCTGAGCCCTGGGAGCAAGAAGCCATGTGGAGACCCCTGCCAGAATTCTGCACCCACTGACCAGTGACTTCATGAATTGGAAGGAGACTTTATAGACTGATTTCGGGTATATGAGTTAATATTGAACTTATGACTTTGTACTGGACTGGATTAGGATGCCTTCTTAGTGTCACATTCCTTTTGTATATAAACCCTTTCCTTATATTTATATGCATGTCTATGAAATTTATTCCTCTAGTCTATCCAGACTAACACAATATACTAACACACACTACTAGTGTCTTGGAGTTATTTATTACTTCCCATATGTAAGGAAGCATGTGCTGCAAAAACATCAAACCAACAGGACTGAGATGAAAGGCAGGCCTAAAAATAACTTTCTTTTTGCCACAATATCTACCCTAATTAAGTCAAACTCACAGTTTCAGTGGGGCAAGTGATGAACTGATCCCCCAGCCCTTACCATATTGCCCCGTGAAAACCAGCAACCTGATCTTAGGTTCCTATCTCATTTCATTGATAAAGTTGAAAAGGGTTCATCCATCTCCTTCTTGGTCAAGATAGGCAGCACGCCAGTGGTCTTTGGAGAGCATATTAACAGAACTGAGAATGGAATGGATCTTTCTTTTACTGTTCAATGGAAGAAAGCAGTATTTTACATTTTCTGAAATTTAATATCTTAGAGGACTAGTGCAGAAATAAATCTCCTCGTGATCAAAAACCAACAAAACATAATGAGCCAATATGTGAGAAAGTAGGACTAGCCTTTGTCTTCATTTTTGGTGCCTATTGTGTGCCAACACTGTAGGTGGAGGTTCTCTGAAAAAACAAATCAAGCTCACTGTCAATGAGTCTATTCTGACTCAGAGTGATCGTTTGGGGCAGAGTAGAACTACCCCCCGCCCCCAAGATTTTGGAAAATAAATCTTAACAGTAGCAGAAAGCCTTGTGGTGGTTCTGTGGAGCAGCTGGTGACCTAGAACGTCTACGGTTTTGATTAGCAGGCCAACACCTAACCCACCACACAAGCAAACTTCCTTTGCCAAGTACTTCGAGGTTCTAGTTATAGTTACTTGTTTTTAAGGTGTCAGCAGATCCCAAGAACACTCATTGTACAGCAGTAGTTGCCTCTTTATTTACAGTTCCCTGTGTAAGAATACATAGTGGGAGTCTCATCTTACAGCCCTGTTTGGAGGCAGTAAGACTCCTCCATCCACTGGAAAAGTTGCCATTAGAGGTTAGAAGTTTGGGGAATTTCCACTGTAACAAACTGCCTGTACAATGGACTTTTTGATTCTCCTTTTCTAGGACAGTGTCAGTTGGACGAGGCAAAAAGACAAACATGGGGATGCATCCAGTCTTCTCATGACATCTTTATAAGGGACATGCAGATAAAGATGAAGACTAAACCTGTGTATATTGAAAGAATTCACAAAGAGAGTAATAAGAGAACTCACTGACTGGAAACACCTCTTTAACAATGACACATCAGACAAAGGTCTTATTACTAAAATCTATAATACTTTACAAGCTTACAATAAGAGAAAACTAAGTGTCCACTGAGGAGGTGGGCAAAGTACCTGAACAGAAATTCAAACGGCCAAAAAACATAAGAAAATGTTCCCAATCATTAGCTATAAGGAAAATGCACACTAAAACAACTATGAGATACCAACTACCACCCTCAAAGGTAGCCCAATTCAAAAAATCAGAAATCAACAAGTGTTGGAGTGGCTGTGGTGAGATAGGAACTCTCATCAAATGCTGGGGGACCCGTAGATATGTACAGCCTCTAGGGAAATTAGTTTGGCGATTTCTACAACAGATGGAAATTGAGCTACCATACTACCCAGCAATCCCCCTACGGGGCATATACCCCGAAGAGGCAAGAAACAAATTACCAAGAGGCATCTGTGCTCCAATGTTCATTACGGCATAGTTCACAAATGTAAGAAGTTGGAAACAAACCAAACTTCCTTCAACAGATGAATAGATTAAAAACTGCAGTATATACATACAATGGAACACTGTACATCGCTGAAAAGCAGCAATGGATGCATCAAGCCTATTTCTGTATGGGAAGAACTGGAGGAAATGGTGGTAAGTATAGTAAGCTAAGTACAAAAGGACAAGTACAAATGAGTCCACTGAACTAAGCTTCAAAAACGCAAAAGGGGCAAGAAATTCTGGGGTGAGGCCCAGGCAGCATGACAGGGTCTGATCAAATCCAGGGCTACATATGGTAGCCAAGGAAAAAGGTGGGGAGGCAGGAGGAGGGAGGAGAGAAATGTGTAGAGGGGGAACAGGGAAGTAACCCACCCATGTGGAGAGTACTGTTTATATTTCCACAGGGCAAGAGGGATCAGACTTAAACCTAGTGGTCCAGGATATGAATGCAGCATGACGGCATGGAGCAGCGGTATGAGGAGCCTGTCGAGGGATATGAGGACCTGGCCCCAATCCCAACTACAGCCACCCCTCCCCCCAGAAGGATTTAAATAAGAGGACAGCACTGAAGCTCAGGCAGAGGGACAGGTCTGATCAGAGCACATGGGAGCAAATGAAGGGGGAGGAAGAGAGAGTGGAGCACACTCTGGCCCACCAGGCCCTGAGGACGAGATCCTCACTCAGAACAGCCAGCGCACAGAGAGGACCACATGGCTGACTCCACTGTGAGACATGATGTCTTTTTCTGACACGTGGTCCCATGGGGGACAATATTGGAGACAGTGTCTGACCTCACCACACTGAGGAAAAACACGAAGAGTATGTAGCAGAGCAGCAGAGGGAGCAGAGCAGGGCGGTCCCTGAGGAGGGCAAGGATGGACTTTGGAGCCAGGGTGTGGCCCCCCATTGCACTCGACCTGAGGGGAGGTCAGGGAGGTCAACAAACAGACCTTGAACTATTTACAGGTTTCTACATTATTATTACTTATCTATTAATATATTTTTTCTGTATATTTGTTTTTTCTGGTTGTTGTCATGTTGTTTTGTCACTTAATTTTGCTGTCTTTTTTTTGTATGTGCATATTCTTAACTGTGCAGGTCTATCTAGATTAGATAGGCAGGATGAACAGTCTGGAGGAGAAAACAATGGGACCAATGGTTCCGGGGACAATGGGAGAGGGGGAAGTAGGGGAAAGGTGTTTTTTGACCAAACCAGAGACAAGGGAACAACAAGTGATCCAAAATTAGTGGCAAGGAGGGTGTGAGAGGCCTCGTAAGGGTTGATCAAGGGTAAGGTAACTGAGACAAGTTACTGAAACCCAAACGAAGGCTGAGCATGATTTTGGAACAAGAAGTAAAAGGAAAGAGGAAAGAATTGGGAGGCAACGGGCATTTATAGAGGTCTAAACACAGACATGTACATAGGTAAATATATTTATATATGATGGGGAAATATATCTATGTGCAGATATTTATAGGTTTCATATTAAGGCAGCAGTTGGACATTGGGCTTCACTCAAATATTTCCTCAAAGTGAGAATATTTTGTTCTATGAAATTGGCAACACATGTAGAAATGTACAAATGTGGTTTGCATACAGTAGATGTATTTATTGATTATGATAAGAGTTTTATGAGCCCCCCAATAAAATGATTTTTTTTAAAAAAAGAGAAAAGCAAAAGAGGACATAGCCATAACCCATCCACAGTTGTATGGCTGGCCATGCAAAGTGGGGAGAAGTACAAAATACTTTTTCTAAATAATCAAAATAGGAACTCTAGCTAATCAAACCCCAGCTTACTTTTTAAGACTCAAATGAACTAGAACTATGCGTGAACCAAATTAAGTGAGCCTCCATCCATAAGTCTTCTCCCCAAACCACAAAGCCACTGGGTTCCTGGTTCCTTTAATCTTTCTGATAAAGAAATGATGACATTTCAGCTGAAAACATTACTTAAAGTACAGGTGCAAAATAAGTACTAATGTTTATACTTAAGTATCATCCTAAAAATAGTGGATCTGAAACAAATCCACTAGCAAATTAATCTATATGTGCAAAACCAATATAGAAAATGATTAGACTTGTTTTATGTGCACTGTGGTGCAATGATTTTATTAGTGTAATGTCTAACAATATTTATTTAATAATTATATTTTCATTTGACTTAACTCAAGTGTGAAACCATTTCAGTTTACATTTTGGGAAGTGATGAATCAAGTTTTTCTATTATTTTTTTATTGGAGAAAATACTAATTTAGCATGCATAGATCAGTAGATTTACTTGTTGAAAACAAGTGGATCAGATTATAAGCACAAGTGGATCAGATTATAAGCATCTACCTCCGACAACTTGGGTTGAATAACCCATAAAGGTTTAGTGTTTTAGGAACACTTGACCAGTAATAGGTCAACTTGGTGTATTGCTAGAAGAAAATGTGAATTTTTTTCTTAGATTATTGTATTTTAGTACAGTGGTGAATGTGGAAAGTGCAGCAGGGGCCATTTTAACAGGCATAGGACACACCAAGAGTGCTGTCTCTTAATATACAGAATGATGTCTACCAGCGATTGCACCAAACGCATTTTACTCACAGTATTGAGTGATTACCAAATAGCTTCCAAAATACATTTTTGTATTCTAGCACTGCATGAGCTATTGGCTGTAATCTGGCCTAAGGACCATCCCTGCAAAGCTAGTGGATAGCTGTACAGTGTCAGTTTTAAGTACCCAGGAAAGTAAGAGCCACATAAATATATGTAATAAACTTGTGGCACATGTGAAGTTTTGTTGGCTTTTAAGCTACAAAGACTATTTTAGTATGAATTTGCTGAATGTAAGACCATAGGCTGTTTTTATCATATAGCCTAATTTTAAAGGTTCAAAACATTTGTTTTTCTTATACAGTTTGCCTTTGTGCTAAAGTGCCAGTGTATGTACATTCTAATTGATTTGGTGTAAGTAATATTTCAACATAAAATGTAGGGTAAGATGTCTTATAATGCAAAAAGTGTAAGCTGCTAAAACACTTTCTATTTTTAAGATGTGATATGTAGCACATACCATATATACTTGAGTATAAGCCGACCTAAATAATCAGCCAACGCACCTAATTTTACCACAAAAACTGCATTAAAAATGTGCTGAAAAACTGAGTTTATTCCTGAGTATATGAGGTAGCTATTTTTCCTTAATCCCAAAGATCAATTATTAAAAGATCCTGCTAACCTTTAATATTTTGACTTAAGCCATTTTGTAGCCTATGATACCACAAGCTATTCAATGCCAGTGAACTTTCGTTGTAAATAAGTGCAGTCCCAGGGTGGCCACAAAAGCAAAATCTCTTGCAAAATATTTTGACTGTCAGCAATCTTTGCTTACCTTTAAAGTAAATGCTAAATGAATTACCCCTATCTCCAATAGCATTTTAAGATAAAAATGTGGTGGGAGATTAATTTCAAGATTCTCATGGGAGAAGCACTTTTCTAGTTGAGCATCTTAGATGTGTTTGTCTGCAGAATGATTAAATGAATTTCCTCAATTAAATACAGATGAAAAAATTATACAGTGCTTTATGTATAGGAATTTTGTATGACAATACAATAAAATGATTTATATAAAAAATAATTTGACTCAGAAATAAAAGAAAATAAGTCCCCCCACAAAAAAAATTGTGTCATATTTTTTAAAAGCTTGAGGGAAAATATATGTGGATTAACGTCTGGGGAAACCCCTCTGGCCATACACCAGGTATGTGTGTAATCTTGCTCTCAGACAGAGGGCATTGAAAAGTGAATTAGTGCAGATACAATTAGATTAAAATTTAGCATCTTATAATTTTATCTCTTTTGATCATTTTCAAAAATGATCCTATAGTTTTATATTGTCTACTTTGTTTCTGACTGAGGCTTTTCTGTTTCACTTTGCTTTTCTTGCTATCATTTTTGTTTTGTGTATGTTTCTGTACATGAAATCCATAATGGGTAAATCTATTGATATGGTAATTGAATTAATTATCTATTGAGGGTATGGGGAGGTTAGAGGGAAATGGGGACCCATTAACAGTGAGCACAAGCAAGAAGAACATATTTTAAAATTGAGTGTGCTGATGATTTTACAACTCTTTTTAATATAAGTGAACTATTGAATTTTATCTTATGTGATTTATATGCCAATAAAACTGTTGAAAGAGAAGAGAGAAAACCCTACCATAGTTTCACTTACTTAGTAAAAAGTGTCTACTTGAACATTCTGCTCTTGTAAGAACAAGAGTTTAACTTGATAGAAACTGGCAATAGGATTGACGGTGGAAAACTTAGGAGGCAAAGATTTTATGTCTATAATCAAAGCAGCTCAGAAATGAAACATGAGCAATAATATCATATGAAGAATGTTACTATCAGTTATTGAAGTGTACATATAGAAACAGTCAGTTGAAGTGGTATATACTTTGCTGTATTTATTTTCGACAACAAAAATGCAAATATAATAATAAAAATAGAAAAAACAAGATATAACTGAAAGTCATCAAAAGAGCTAAATTTAAATATCTTGACAAATCAATGTCGCAAGAAATGTGGAGAACTTGTCACTCTTACTTCGCTGCTGGGAATGCAAAATATTCAGTCTTTTTGAAAAATGGCATGACAATTTCTTACAAATTAAACATGCACTCACAGTGTAATCTCACAATTGCTGAATCCTGCATACTTCATCCAGATAAAAAATGTTCTTGAGCAATGACAGTCACAGATGGTCACAGAAATGTTATTCATACAGGTTAGAACTGGGGCGGTGATCCAATGGAATGCTCTTCAGCAATAGAAAACCAGTTTGTGTATATTTTGTATGGTTATGAAAAGAGAGAAGCTGAATGAAAATATTATATCAAAAATCACTTCCTATGTGATTCCATTTATAATACCTTCTAGAAGTGATATGGAAATGAAGAACAATAAGGATTAACAGAGTTCAAGCAGGGGTGGTAAGAGGCAATCGACTTGTAAGGGGGACATAATTATTGAAGAGCAACAAAATAGGATCCTTGTAATAAATGTGTTCTGTAGCTCAATGGATGTGTTCACATTAAGCCAATCATGAAATAAAATTACATACAACTAAGTTTACACATACTCGTGTGATTGCATATTAACTGATGACATTTAAATACTGTCTATGGATAAGCATGTCAGTTTTTTTTTTGCTGTGATGTCCTATATTTATTCAAGATGTAAAACATTGAAATATATATAATGTATCTTGTAAACTTATTTTAAATGAGGATATATGACTCTACAATTATTTTTAAAATTTTGTGTGTCAATTTAGTATCTTTGTTTTTAAGTTGCTATTGTTGGTGATGCCTTTAAAACTCTTATTGACTCTATCTACAACAGAATACAGCATTATTTTACCCTACATCCATCTTCAAAATCATTATGTTTGAGTCCATTGTTGCAGTCATTGCGTCAGTCATCTTGCTGAAGGTCTTCAACAAAACCTTTATCTTTGTTTTTATAATCTTCTACTCATTCAAGTGTGATGTCCTTTTACAGAGACTGGTCTCTCCTTGAAACATTTCCAAAGTACGTAAGATAAATTCTTACTACAGCGAATCCTGTCCATACTTCCTGAAAGATAGATTTGTTTGCTCTTCCTACAGTCTATGGAATTTTCAAAATTCTTGGCTAAAAATGAAATCCAAATACATCAATTTTTTGTGGTCTATTTTTATTAATTTTCCATGTTTTCCATGCTGATGAGATGATTGAAAAGACCAGGTCTTGGATCAGGTGTACATTAGGTCTCTGCTCTTTAAAACTTAAAAGAACTTTCATAACAGTTTTTCCCAATGTGAAACATCTTTTGATTTTTTGAGTTCTAGTTCTAAGCATGTTGAAGATTCAAGTAAAATTAATTCCTTAAAAACTCTAGTGGTTTCTCCAATTGTGATGTTTCTATTGGTCCAGCTGTGAAGAGTTTTGAGTTTTAGAGTTTTAAAATAAAGACATTACATACATGGTTCTCACATTTTCTAACTTCTGAATTGAAGAAAGTGATATTATTCTTACAAATACTGAACTCTGACATATGATTGAAATACCACATTTGTTTTCACCTATTAACTATACAATCTTGATAAATTTTCATTGCTTCCTATGTTATAGTTTCCTTTCATGTCAAATTGGGGTGGTGATAATTATGGCATTAGAAGATTACTAATCATCTAAAATGTTATCTATTATTATTATTTATATTTTCCAAGTACTATAGCACTGATATTAGTATGACAGATTCCCTATTTAGTGTTTGCCTCATCACCCTTCAGAGTAATATCTAGCATATGTGCCTTTATACATAGCAAATACATGAATGAAAACACATGCTGTCTTATTTTTCTTTAGTCCTCTAAAATAAATCCTTAGTATCTTTGATCTTAGCTCCTTTGAATCTGCAGTTTCTACTGAATTACTACATATATTCATTTTATTGCAAACTACATTTTTATCTAACCTTCTATCAGTTCTTTGAACTATGACAATACATATCAAAGTGTAACATGTATTCACTTGTGCTTTTAATACCAATTTATTTGTTATGCCCTGAACTATCATATATTTTATTACCATATGCTTGGGATAATTCTGATTACCAAATACCTTTTCAATTCTTGGAGTTCAAAGGAAAAGGGAAACATATTTAATTTGTTCAATTTGCAAACAGTGTTTCTTTACCTTCTCATCCTCACTCCCTAATTCACTGTCCTCAAGTGGGTGCTGACTCACAGTGGCAGTGCCCGAGAGGGAGAGCAGTCTGGGGAGTTTCTGAGGCTGTGACCCTGTGCTGGAATAGAGAGCCCATCTTCTCCCCGGGAAGCACCTGGTGGTTTCAAACTGGAGAGCTCGCAGGTAGCAGCCCGATTCATAGCCACTATGCCTCTGGATTTACTTGAACAAAAACCAACAAAAACGGACAAAAAACCTTGAGCCTAGGACAGGAAAACTAATTTTCTTGGACAGTCATAAAAATCTGTTATGAAGCAGGTGATTTTATTTTAATAAATCATTTTATTGGGAGCTCTTAGAGCTTGATAACAATCCATACATCAATTTTATCAAGCACATGTGTACATATACTGCCATCATCATTTCCAAAACATTTTCTTTCTATTTGGCCCTTTTTACCTCTTTTTATCTCTTTTTACCTCTCCCTCTTTGACCCTCCTACTCTCCTGAATCCTTGGCAAAATGCAAAATTTACCCTAAATTTTATGGGGGCTAGGAGTATGAACTCCATGTCAGTGGGGTCCTGTTCTCTACAACAGCTTTAGAGACAGACCCTTCCTTGTCTTGATCAGTGTCAGCAGTCTCCGGAGTCTTTGCTTTATAATTCTTATCATCACGTAGCCAACTTTTATTGGTTTCTATGTTTCTCTTTTACAAGAATATCACTCTGATGAGACTAGGACCCATTGTGTTCTGTTTGACTTCAAAATAATAGACAACATCTTCAAAGATTCATTTTCAAATGAAGTCACATTCACAGGTACTGAATTATGACATATCTTGAAGAGAACAATTCAATATTAATGGATGCTCTGTCTGGAATATTTTCAAAAGACCTTCATTTCGATGTTTCATCAGTAAATAAAATTAAACTAGAAACACACATTCATGATC